>JANHFJ010003412.1:0-12745 GCA_032468195.1 Cerberus rynchops
GTGAGTAGTAGGCCCAACTGACCCCCAGAGCCCCACTTCACACAAAGGGATTCACATCCGGTCATCTGAGACACAGTTATTTCCCTCGGAGAAAGATCTTCCTTAACAATCACCGCCACCCCCCAGTTGTTAAATTAGTAACATGGTTGTTGAGTCCATCTGGCTTTCCTGTTGACTTTGCTTGTCAGAAAGTTGGAAAAGGTGAACATGTGACCCTGGGACACTGAAACTGTCATAAATGTGAGTAGTCAAGCATCTGAATGTAAATCATGTGACCATGGGGATGCTGCAGAGATCATAAGTATGAAAAAATGGTCCTAAATCACTTTTTTCAGTGCCCTTGTAACTTCAAATGGTCACTAAATGCACTGTAGTAAATCGAGGACTACCTGTACTACAGTCAAAACTCAGTGTTTGCATAGTCATTTTTATTATTTATGTATTTAGAGCCACCCAACTTCTAATCAACTTTGGGCCACTCTCAGTCAAAATTTCAAACAACCTATAAAACCATACTAAAACTATAAAACTAAACCCATTAAAACATTAAAAACCACAAGCACCTGGCACCAAGTCAAGCTTCTAATGTGCGGTCATTCAATCTGACTCCAGTGTTTGGGGAAAAGAACAAGCCTTCAGAACTTTTTGGCAGGCTAAGGGTGGAGGCCTGCCAAACTTCAGAAGGCAGAGTGTTCCAAAAGGAAGGGGCTACCATGAAAAGGGCACACTTCCTAGAGCCCATCAGATGACAATATTTAGGGAAAGGGACAGTGGTGGGATGCAACTGGTTTTACTACTGGTTCGGTGCACACGTGCCATCTGCGCTGCTGCGCGGCTTCAAAAATGCAAGTTTTCCCTTACCAGAGGCAGCCCGGGTGAATAGGAAGGTTGCGGAGATGTGCAAAACAGCTGTTCTGCGTAATTCAGTTGAGCAAAAGAGAGAAAAAAGAAGGGGATGTAGGACAGGAAAGGGCAGGGGCGGGTGGGTGAGGCCAAACATCATCGCTGCTACTGGTTCAATAGAACCAGTGTGACCAGGCTGAGTACTACCACTGGAAAAGGACTAGGAGCATACCCACCCTGTCAGACCTGTTAGAACAAGTAGATATCCTTAGGAAAAGACAATCTAACAGGTAACTTGATTCTGTGTTATAATGCACAATATCATTCATGAATAATTCAGATAATTATTATTATATAATATTCCATTTTACTGTATATATTATTAATAATATACAAATATCTATTATTATCATATGAGTAATCCAGGTTTGCAGCTATAGAAGAAAAAGGAGCATTGGAAGTTGTCAAAAAGCCTATTTACCAAAGAGGAAAAAAAATAGAAGGTTCTTATATAGATGAACAAATGTCTCCTAATCCAAATGAAACACAGACTGTGGAAGAGAATTTGCTGTATCAAAAAGCAGATGTGTGAGGCAGCTCTTTAGTTCCCTTAATGTTCCTTTTGAGCAAAAGTTAATTTGAAGCTACACTGTAATTTTGGATAAGTAAATGATCAGGGGATCTTAGATAATCTCTTTATTATGTGGATGCAGAAATGGAATAAATTAACTTTGTACTGATCCTGTACATCTGCATCTTGAATGAAGCAGTTGTACAGTTGGAAAAGTATATGAATAGGTGGAATATGTGTGTATGTGTACAGATTTATCATATATAAATATTATATATTGAAAATATAACAGTTTTTAATATTCCTATAGAATTCTGAGCTTGTTTATTAAGGAATTAGCTTTCCTCCTCCTCAAATTTTGTGTAATTCACAATTTTTACAAACTTCTCTTATCTCATTTAAGTCATTTTTGAAGATGATCAAGACAGAACCCTGCAGTTCTCCACTGCTTACCTCTTTTCAAGTAGACACATCCTTTAGCTATGTTTAATCTAACAACTGCTTTAAACTTAATGTAAATCGCTTCAAACTTGACTGCAAAAAATATGACTTTTGTAATAGAGTTGTCAAAGTCTGGAATGCTCTACTTGATTCAGTTGTTTCAGCTACAAATTCTCATAGCTTCAGTTGCATATTTACTTCCATGGACCTTACACCATACCTATGTGGTCAGTAGAGGAGGCGTGCATAAATGCACTGATGTGCCTATCATCCCCATCATTATATTTTTAATCTTTTATTCTTGTATTCGTTTCTAATAAATAATTCTAATAAATTCTAATAAATAAATAAAATAAATAAATAAATTGCAAAACTAGTGGGACCATCCAACTCACATTGGTCCAGTTTATCAAAAAAGAACCTATGGTCTACTTAATCAAATGCCTTACTGAAGTTTAATTGTATTATGTTTACAACATTTCCTTGGTATACTGATCTAGTCAAAATTGTATGGGTTGTTTGGTGCAATCTTTTTTTAACAGGACCACATTGGCTTCTAATAAGAAACCTGTTTCTCAGTTATCATAAGCCTATTGCTTGATTCTCTTTTCTAGATTTTCCCTGGTACTGATGTCAACTTAATTGGTCTGTAGTTTCCTGGATCTACTTTTTCTCTTTCTTAAAAATAACTGAAATAACATTAGTATTTCTTGTTGCTCCAGGATTTCTTAAATATTTCAGTCAATGATTCTAAGATGACTTTAATGGCCTGGGGTAAAAAATCCATCTGGTCCAAGAGACTTGAATTCATTCAAAGCAACTCAATGTTCTCTCATAAATTATTTACCTATTTTGATCAGTGTTTCTCTTCTGCTCCCATAGTTTATCTTTTGACAAGTTGGGCCACTTTTTTCTTTTGCAAGGTAGGATTTTTTTTTAAAAAAACATATCACTTTATTGAGTGTCGAAAAAGTACAAAGTTAAAAGGTAAGAAAAGATTTGAAAAATAAAAAAGTCAAAGAAGTATGTAGCCATTCTTAACACTAATGCAATTTCACTTCCCTTTTTGTTTGATTTCTTCATCTTCAACAAATTTTATCCTTCTGGTACTGTATTTTTCCTCATAGCATTTCCCTTCTTAAGTATCTTTGCTGTATCTCTGGTGTATATTTGAGTACCTTCTTTCTCATCTTTTTTCTTACTCCTTCTTTCTTGGTTGGCAACTGTGCATTCTTGGCTGGGTTACAGTAATAAATTTCTTATGCTGGATCATTACTATTAGTAATATGTAATACATTTGATTAGCTCTGCAGATCAACATTATGTTCAATGTTATGCTAACAGACATTACTCTGTGGTCAGCTTCCCAAAGGATCCTGTATCATTTACAGTGCAGATTCTGCAATAAAGAGACACAACTCTTATATTAATTCTTCATGACTGCTGAGCCACACACCTCTGCAGCATCTGCAGTGGTTTGTCTTAATGAACAGATAACACCTGGAAGAAAAGTTTGGAATGTAAAGCTACTGGAACCCATCTGTCCTATAATAACACATCTTCTTGCTGGTATCCCTATAGGGGTGACAACTACCAAACTCATGTTGTTGTTATTGAAACCATATTGGGGCTCTAGTTTCCTTTACGCTACCAGCATATTACTATTAGGACATTCAGTTTTATGGATTTTGCTTTCCAGCAGGTGCTTACTGGACTGTAAGCTCATAATATATGCGCTTCATGAACAGAAGAGATTTACGCTAGTGTGTTTCAATATAGATAAATGCAGTATTTTGCAAAATAACTGTCTATTGTACCAAATGCAGCACTGAGGCTGAGAATGATTGAATTCTGCAAACTTGAGGACAAAGCTATTTATGTTCTAATCACAGCTTAGTAAGACAAATCCCCAAAGATATAGATTGTAGCATGCCAAAGTCTAGTTAAGTACCATTACATTAAATGATAGTTGGAAGCAAAATAATGGGAAACAGTGTAAGGGAGTATAGAGTAGTCTTTGCCTTATGGCCACTCATTCAAAGACCATTAAAAAAAGGACTCATGACCCATGCTCGAACTCACAGACATTGCACCACCACCCTGGTCATGTGATAAAGCTTTAGGCACTTCTCAGCCTGTCTGAATTTACATTGCAGGAGTGCTGCAAATCCCCCCACCCGTATCTCCTGCAGGCCTATACTTTTTTGGACACCCTGCACAATGGCATTGATTGGCAGCAGCACAAGGGCTGAAGTTGAGTCCCTAGTCCTTCAGCAGTCTCAGCCAGTGGCCAGTGCCCCCAGCAATACTGATACTACTGAGAAATGCTGCCTAAAGCCACACAACCTCACAACTCACCCCAGCATCACTGCATAAAGTCCCAGCTGCTGATCTTTCCCAGGTCTTGCAAGAATGGGGCATCTGCCAGTCTCCAAATACCATAGACTGCTGTAGGCCTGGCATCAGCTAGAGTCCCAGCATTGCCAACAAGTATGTTGTGCAAGATGGCCAAAAAGGCATACATCAGATGGAAGATAGGTGGGTTGGGGGAGTTGCAATGCTCCTTCAGTTTTTAGGAATGGTGGCTCAGTTGGATGGCTGACTTTTCCTAGGTTGAAACAGGTTGGAACCATGTGCTGCAGCAGTTGATGCTTCCAGGGGCAGCTGTGGTTTTGTACCACCCCAATTCAAGTGTGGTCTACTCAGGGATTTTTTCTTCCTTCCTATGGCACTTCTTCATACTTGTTACCTGGAGCTCTGCTCTGCTTAATAACCTGCAATTCTTGGATTAACAATGGTAGCCAGGATTGATGTCTCCCTTATCACAACAAGTCTAGTTCACCTGCTGTCCAATTCTGAGTGGATGCAAGTGATTAATCCTCCAAATGCTGAATAAATTCTTTACAATAATTTACAAGTGCTGGTTCAGATCCCACAAGTGAATCTGGGGGAAAGTGAGCAAAGTTGCTGAGCACCTATTCCCCAGATTCAATAAACTTTTTTCATTGCTCTTACTGTCAGTTTTACTTGTTTTGCAGCAATGTTATTCTTTACTTCTTCTCTCTTTATCACCTGTAACTTGTTTTAATATACTAAGGAAACTTGTTGAAATGTCCCTAGCACCAAATACAACACTTTTTGAACTTAAAGTTGATGGTACCTCCTTGGCACTATCTGCTCAAGACCTCTGCTAATTGAAAAGTATATGCTAAGCATGCGATAGGCTTTTTTGAAATGTTTATGTCAGTTAAATAACTTTTAACCGAGAACCAATACTGTAAGATTTTTTTTTGGTCCATCTATAGTTGATAAAATGTGGAAACTTAAAAAATGTTTTTCCAGACAATTGATTAAAAGGCCATTTTGATTGCTCAGATGTAGCTGAAAAGCAAAATGAATTAAACACAAATATGCAGTAAAAGAATTGAAATGGAAATTGGCTGGTCACATAGAAAGAACAACTGATGGCAGGTGGACCATAGAACAGATCCCACTTGATAAAAAGCATCCACAAAAGAGATCTAAAACAAGATGGATCAATGCCATCAGCAAGAATTGCAGGCCCAGTTGGCAAAAAGAAAACTCAGAATCATTTTGGTTGGAAACATACGGAAGAGACTTTCTTCCTGCAGACAATGGCTAAAATGATGATGATTATTATATAGATATATATAGTTGCACAGAGAAAGAGATATTTCTGCTATAAATCAACTGACTGCTAGCTTCTCCTATCAAATAACCAAGAGAAGAGAGTCAAGCCCTAGAAGGCATTCCAAGGAAATGAGTAACCATAGAACCAATAAATTTCCAGATGGATAAACCACAAGCCAATACTGAATTTCAATACAGAAATGAGAGGTAAGGGAAAAGTGACTGTTCAGCTAGAATTATGAATGCTTGATGAACATAATTATTTAATTATTTTAATTGACTTTTAAACTGTATTGTATTTTGTTGGTTTTTTATTGGCTGTGCACCGCCCCGAGTCCTTTGGGAGAGAGGCGATATAGAAGTTTAATAAATAAATAATAAATAAATAAATAATAATTTAATAAATAAATAATGGATCTTTTCATTGAATATACTGTATCTTTTTTATTTATTTTTTGGTGGAGAGTCATCTAAATACCATCTTCAGACAAGATG
The DNA here is from genome assembly GCA_032468195.1 of Cerberus rynchops. Taxonomy (NCBI): domain Eukaryota; kingdom Metazoa; phylum Chordata; class Lepidosauria; order Squamata; family Homalopsidae; genus Cerberus; species Cerberus rynchops. The sequence goes on from JANHFJ010003412.1 coordinate 6,002, forward strand.
GCATTTTGTTCTCTTGCATACTGTATCTTATAAAAGTAGGTCAAAACAATGGCAAGGTGAATAATCATGAGTAAAAAGTGAGCATGTTTGTAGCTAAAGTTTATGGGATAGAGTATAAAATTTTATTATTCCTTTTATTGCAAGAAGCTATTCATTGTTAATAAGAATTTGAAAGTTGATAACTTACTGTCGTTTTTTGCAAGTTCCTATTGGACTTTTTGCAGAAGAATGAAACAGAGAGTGTGCTTTCTGTAACTTTGTTCTTTTAAGGCTAGAAGTATATTGTACAAGTTCAAAATACAAAGTACAAAGAATATGCTTTCCTTCTATAACTGCAGTTTAAAGTTCTAAATGGATCTACAGTATTTGCTAATATGTCTGTGTCTATATGACCTCTTGTGAACCAGAAGGTTTGTGAGGAAAAAGACTCTATACCTATGAATCTGTTCCTTTGTATGACTATGAGATTAAATGTTTAATCCTATCCTCCAATCCACATTAGTTCAATCTACATTTTTTTTTACTATACAAGATAGTTTGGTGTAATGGTTAAGACACCAGGCTAGAAACCAGGAGACTGTGAGGTCTAGTCCCACATAGGCATGAAAGTTGACTGGATGACTTTGGGGCAGTCGTGCTTTCTCAGCCCAACTCACATCATAGGTTGTTTTGGGGAAAATAGGAGAAGGAAGGAGTATTAGACCTATCTGCCTCCTTGAGGTTTTTATACAGAAGAAATAAAGATGTGATATAAATTAAATAAATAATGCAGGTAGCTTTGTATACATTTTTTTTTCTGCCATGAAGTTTAGGCTTTGGTCAGTTTCTGATCCAACCATTTTTGAATGCTGCCCTTGCTTCTAACCACTTTTTGATTTCTTTTGAAGTGTTCAAAAGTACATGTACCATTATTATAGAATTATTAAATTGGCTCTCATGGGACTTACACATGACTGGAATTTGGAAACCTGGGATAAATCCTGTGGTTTTTCTAAGTAATTCATCTATGCAGCATTTGCAATATATACAATGGCTGTTTTATTGCCTGGGTAACATTTCCCTGACTTGATTAGCAATCTACCCTAGCCTAAATTTAAATCCCTATAGGTGTAAAAGGAAAGAATGTGATACCCATAATTAAATCTCAAATTCATACAGGAGCTATGCTATTGAAAGATACCACTTCTAAAAATGTCAGAGGTTGCCATGAGCCAAGAGGTCATTTCTCTAGCTTCATTTATTCAGATTTTTTTCCCCTTAGCTGTACATAACTTGAGCAGATATTGGATTTCTCTATCAAAAATATTTAGTTTCTTGTAAACTTGTGCTATCCTTCTATCCATTGCCATCCTTTTTCCTGAAATTCTTCTAACTTCTTTTGATAATTCAAAGAGATTATACTCATTTTACACTCTATCTTAGAAATACTGGAAAGTCTCGGTGGCAGATGTTAAACTATACATTGGCTTCATCTGGGACAAAGTGGTTTCCTAGATTTCTTGGCCCCAAACAATTTCAGGACATTACAGACTGGAAGATGGCTTTCTTCCTAAGGAATTCAATCTGCTTTTTTTTTTTTTTTTTTTAAAAAGAGGAAATAATGGGAAATAAGGGAAAGATAAACAGTGAAGAAAAGAATGCTGGTGCTTATATCAAAAATCTCATGAGCAAATGTGGGTTTTGAGAACACCTGTTCTAGAGGACATGCATGCTTTGGATCACCCTCAATGAAAATTGGTCTCAACATCTTATAAATTAAACACATTCTTAAAACAAATGACAACTTCAAGCTTGAGATAAGCAACCCCTGTCAAGTTTGTTAGAAAGGTCAAATAACAGGGATAGGGCAATGATCATAAATTCAGCTTCCACAAGACATTTTCATATTTAATCTAAAACTCTGTCCCAGTTGAAAATTCTTTAATTAAAATGATCGTTTACATTTACCTGCTACTCTCCTTAGGTGTGAATGTGGATTTCAACATTACGTTTTATGAGTTTGAGGTGTGACACAATTATCTGAATTTTTGATGAAGCTTAGTTTTTTATCACTTTTTTTTCCACTGAACGATAGCTGACTGTTTTTGCTATCTTATAACAAGTAGATCACTCACATGATGCTTTTCACCATAAAAAGATACACAGCTTTTAAAAGCTTACTCCATCTGTTGAATTGCTTAACCACTAAAAACATAGTGGAGCAAATGTTATCTCCTCTGTCTACTGGCCTTCATAACAACTGGTTGTAACTTGCTTTGTCAGAAGAAAAAATAAATTTCTGCAGGAAAACACACACACACACAAACACACAAAGAAGAACAAGAAATAAGCTATCTTACCCCAAACATTTCACACTGCTGTTGCAAAGTAGATAGTTTTATTGAAAAGCTCAAAATCAAAGTTGAAGACTAAAGAGTATAATTCTACAATATTTCCTAGGAAATAAAGCCTACAGCTTCTTCCTAGGCTTATTTCATGGTGCAGACAACAGCCTTGGTTGTCTCAGAATCACTTATGGCCTTCTATTGAACTACTGGCTGTCAAGGAAGGAGTGGCGGCCTTGGCTGCCTCTTGCTGCCTCCTCCCAGCCCCATTTCTTCTTTCTGTTAATTCCCTTTTGAAGGGTTGATATTTTATTCAGCAGCTCCTGCTGGGCTTGAATCTGTGACAGAAGTTTCTCAAAAAACTCTCAGTAGACAAAATGATAACAGCTGCTCTTTGAAACTCTTGGAGCCATAGCCTGCGAGGTGGTGGCAAGGAGAAAGGGCTACAAAGGGCACTGTTTGTTAAGAATAATGAGGCAACAAAAGTGACAAAGCTTTTTATTACAAATAATAGAAAGCAAGCTTCAAACAACAACAGTGTGCCATTAAAAAAAACATAACAAAGTTAAATAAATGTCTAATTAACAGCTCCAGAAAGGCTGCATGTATTATTCTACAACTTTGTAAGGGACAGTCAGTATGTATACAAGAAATGGAATATGAGTTTGCTGAAATTCATTGTTGTTGCTTATAGTTTAATCCTGATTGGCTGCAAAAACAGGAGAAGGAAGAACTTCATTAAGAAATGTAAGAGTGTACTATAACATAAAACTGTAGGTGCCTGCTATCTATCTAGGTACTTTTTGTGGTAATAAAGATTTAAAGAGTACACATGCATTTTTTTCTCAAACACACACATTCTTTACGTTGTTTACATAAAGTTACAATACATATTGGTGTGCTCTCATCTGAGACATGAAGGAGGAACAAGAATCTGTTTGAATTCCCTCTCTGGGAAAGGAGTACTCAGGCAAGGTTGCTTATTTTGGATACATATTAAATTGTCCTTTTCATTGTTCTTGGTTGAATTAATAATTTTGGCAAAAGAAAGCAAAGAGATTGTAATAGTTCCTTTCTGTGAAATCCCAAAACTACTAGAATACGACTTGAACAACATTGACATTGACAAAATTACCATCACTTGCAAAAAGCCATTTCAATTTTGGATCATAGATCAGATACATCAACAATGACAAGCAGTTTGAGGATCTGTTGGTTGGACCAGAGAATTCATCTGGAAAACATTCATTGAGAATTTTCAAGGCACAGAGCACCAAACAATATTCAGCTGGTTGACAAACTTCTTCCAGAACACAAGACTATGAAGTTCAACATGTAACTGAAGATTCATTTTCCACATACACACTTGGACTTCTTTCCCAAAAATCTAAGTGAACACGGTGAAAAGTTTAAGCATAACATTGCCGCAATGGAAAAACAGTTTCAAGGCAACTGAAATCCATCAATGTGTTTGGCCCTGTTGAACTCATGTAGCATGTTGGAAACATGCAATTAAATACATTATAGTTATTAAAAATAAAGGTTATATTTCTCAAGATTCCAAGTTGATATTGTCATTATGAAATTATCAGAATCAGAATAGAGCTGGAAAGGACCTTGGAGGTCTTCTAATCCAGCCCCCTGCTCAATCAGGAGATCATACCATTTCAGACAAGTGACTGTCCAGTTTCTTCTTAAAAAACCCACAACGACTGAAACACCCACAATGACTGAAGGCAAGTTGTTCCACTGGTTAATTGTCCTCACTGTTAGGAAGTTTCTCCTTCATTCCAAATTGCTTCACTCCTTGATTAATTTCCATCCATTTCTGTTCTATTTATTTATTTATTTTATTAGATTTATATACCGCCCCTCTCCTGAAGGACTCAGGTGGTGCACAGCCGATAAAAAACAGCACATTAATACAACATTAAGATCCATTTAAAAATTAATTAAATTAATTTGCTGATTTAAATGTGTTAAAATGGTTAAAAATCAATTAAAAATCATTAAAAACCCCATTTAAAACACAGTTATACAAAATTTAAAATTCCTTTAAAATTAATTTATACCCCGAGGTATCAGGCTAGGCCGGCTTGTTGGAATAAATGGGTTTATTCCATAAGTTGTGGGTTGCTCCATCACAGATGGGAGATGGGGTTGGACTAGATGACCTCCAAGGTCTCTTCCAACTCTGCGATACTGTTATTCTAAACAGCTGGTAGATGCATGAATGTGCATGGATTCTAGGGTGCCTTGAAATGTAGCTGGGCTTGGACACCTCCCAAAATTCATAAACCCGCCTCCAAAGTTTTTCTTCTGCTCCTCTTGGAAATTCTACACAAGAGGCACCTTTGTTGAGGCTCCACAGACAGGAAGCAGGTGGCAAGTGGGGTGTGTAGTAGAGCCCACTGCCCAAGAGACTGGTCCTGGGTTCAGTCTAGGGCCTTGCTAAAGTGGTGGTGGTGGGAAGGGTGTGTGTGTGTGTGTGTGTCAGAAGCTCATGAAGCTAAATCAGGAATTGTTCCAAAACTGCGTATTCCAGCAAGGGAAACTCTGGGCCTGAACAAAATCGAGGTGGCAGCCAGGGCCATGCGATCAAATCCTCGCTCTTCTCTCAGCGAAACAAGCACGCATCTCTGCTTCTCAGCTAAGCAAATCTCTTTCTCTCTCGTCGCTCCCTCCCAGAAAGTCTGCCAGGAACAACAGAATGACTGCCATCTCGCCTCCATCCATAGCAAGCAAGAGGGAACTTTCATGGCGAGGATGGCCATGCATAATGCCAGCTCCAATGTCTGGATTGGACTGAGTGATCTACTGAAAGTAAGTCCTTTCCAATGTTAATCTTCATGGCTTCATCTTGACTGTTTCTAATGGACTTTTTTTTTGACAAACCCTCCAATGGGAGTCAGAGATCTCTCTAACAAAAGCTTGCCTTGGACCACACTATAGAAAATAAAAATAGGAAACTTTTACTCCCATCCAGTCTCTCCTCTTCCCTTACCAAATCCTTCCTCCCCGTTGAAGGACCGACTGGTATCCTTAAAGCCCCAAAGGGAGGGATCCTGCCCCAGCCCCCATCTCAGCACCAGGGCCATCCTTCCTCTTGAGGGCCCCTTGGGTGGTCTCTAAACTTGGTTGAAATTCTGCTAAGGGACTTCAGGGTCTGGCCTGTGGGGGCTGTCCTTTCCTCCCCTCCCTTTTTTTTATTTTATGCAGAAATTCCTTCTTTCTGTTACTGGCACGCTTTCATTTTCTGCTGTGTTGCATTTCCAGTTCTTGAAAAAAGCTGGATCATAGACAAAGAAAGGACGTTTCCCTGGAGTTGAGCTCAGCTCCTGGTGACTTTGGGAATAGAAATGTTGATTCCTGGCAACAATAGAGGAATAATCTGCCCCACCACCTTAACTAACTAACTAACTAACTAACTAACTAACTAACTAACTAACTAACTAACTAACTAACTCTAGGATGCTTTTCCATTCCTAAGTGTCCCAATTCCCAACAGCCCTGGGGTTTTGCTGCTGGCCCCCCACCCAAGGACTCATTGCTGTCATTGACATTAACCCTATTTACCTTTCTGACATCAATCAGTATCCCCTGGAGCTTCCACCAAGGGGTGAGTTCGTGGACACCTCCAGGTAGTTTTCTTCTGTGGTGGCCTTACTCCTCACTCTCCAGACATTCAACAACTTTAATTCTGCTTAGCTATTCCAGATCGAGGGGGAGACAGCAAGAAAGAAGACAGAAAGAGACAGGAGGGAGAGAAAGAGGGGAAAGAAAGAGGGGGAGAGAAAGAGGAGAGAGGGTCTTCCCCTTGAAACCTACCACCTTTTCTCTCTCTGCCCCTGGGCACTACACAGCCAGAGCCCCTTCCTCAGTTGGCGAACGTGGCTTCTCTGTCATTTCAGCAACGCAGGTGGGAGTGGAGTGATGGCTCCAGGGTCAACTACACATTCTGGAAACGAGGAGAACCCAACAACCTTTTCAGGAGGGAGTCCTGCGTTGAACTGTGGAGCTGGTCAGGTAAGCCAAAGGGGAGGGGAGGGAGCTGGAGGTGTGCTTCCCCTCCCCCCCGGGGACTCAAGGGACCCTTCTGGCAACCCTGACCCCTTGGCCACCAGTGACCTTTGTTGACCTCCTGAATCTCTGAGAGGCCACAGCCCTGCACTCTGCACAGACAAGGGGGCGCAAAACGTCCGTGGGACTCACCATTATCAATGAAAGCCATGGTTTCTCCAAACACTCAGACTGCACATCCAAATGATTAATTTATTGTTTTGTTTTTAGATGGTTGTACACTGCCCCGAGTCCCTTCTTGGGAGAGAGGTGGTATATACATTTAAATGAATGAATGAATGAATGAATGAATGAATGAATGAATAAATAAATAAATAAATAAATAAATAAATAAATAAAT
>JANHFJ010003412.1:67746-78065 GCA_032468195.1 Cerberus rynchops
CACCTCATCCTTTCTAATCTTTGCTACTTCCTGCTCTACAATATTCCCCTCTTCCCCTCTTCTTTCCCTCTCATTTTACTCATTCATCAGTTCCTCAAAGTACTCCTTCCATCTTCTCTGCACACACTTCTCACTTGTTATCACCTTTCCATCTCTGTCTTTAATCACCCTTATCTGTTACATATCCTTCTCATCTCTATCTCTCTGTCTCACTAATCTGTACAAGTCCTTCTCACCTTCCCTCATGTCTAACCTGGCATGCAACTCCTTAAATGCTTTCTGTTTGGCCATTGCACCTCCCTCTTCACTCCAAGCTCAATTTTTTGTAATCCTGTCTACTGTCTTCAGTCCTTGCTACATCCCATTTCTTTTTAGCTAGCCTCTTCCTCTGGATGCTGTCCTGTACTTCCTTGTTGCACCACCATGTTTCCTTGCCTCGTCTACATAGAATGTAGTCTACCTGCATACTCCTACCTCCACTCTTATATGGAACTCTATGTTCCTCCCTCTTCTGGAAATAGGTGTTAACTACAGCCATTCCCATCCTCTTAGCAAAATCCACCTCCATCTGTCCTTCTAGGTTCCTTTCTTTAACACCAAACCTGTCCATTATCTCCTCATCTCCTTTGTTCCCCCACATGCCCATTGAAATCTGCCCTAATCACCACTCTCTCCCCTCTGGGAATATTCACCATCACCTCATCTAATTCATCCAGAATCTCTCCTTCTAACTCACACCCTACTTGTGGAGCATAACCACTGACTACATTCAACATTACCCCTTCAATTTCCAACTTTGAACTGATCACCTTGTCTGACACTCTTTTCACCTCTAAAACATTCTTCATGAGCTCCTCCTTCAGGATCATTCCTACCCCATTTCTCCTCCTATCCACACCATAATAAAATAGTTTGTAACCTCTTCCAATACTAAGTGTTTTGCTACCCTTCCACCTGGTCTCTTGGACACACAGTATATCTACCTTTCTTCTCTCCATCATGTCTGCCAGCTCTCTATCTTTCTTTGTCATTGTGCCAACGTTAAGAGTCCCTATTTTCAGACCTATACTCCTGCCTTTCCTCTTCTCTCTCTGTCTACAAATCCTTCTGCCTACTCTCCTTCTTTGACTAACAGTAGTCCAATTTCTACCAGCTCCCTGTAGGCCAACAGCACTGGTGGATGCATTTGTACTAAGAAAAAAAAATCTTGTTCAATTATCAACTTTCTTCATGGTATATCATTGCTGCCATCTTTGCAATTTAAAATAATTTGTTGCTTGGACTGAGCATTTTAATATTGGAATCTATTTTGACTACTGAAATTTTTAACATATTTTTGGTTATGCTATGTCTTGGGTATTTTAGTTTTTAAAAAATAAATTTATTTTCATCCTTGCATACAATACACTTTGGACTATCTAAATATGTTTGTGCTTGCTTTTTTTAACTAAACAATATAACATGCAATGCTCTTAACAAGACTCTGCCTGTTATTCAGTTATGATTAAATGTTACAATTATAGTAATTTTGTTCATGCAAAATCACTGATTTTTTTTAGCATAAATTATTGAAAATATTATTTTAGATGTACTTTGTTCATATTTGTTGATCCAAATTTATTCTTATCTGGTTTCTCAGCATATCCATAAACATTATTGAATTCATACCCTCTCACACATTATAAGCTTCTTTTTCAGAAAGATTCATTTGGCTCCTTTTAAGTTTTCTAGTGAGGTTGGAAAACTGATGTTCTTTAAAAATTCTAGAGCATGTCTACAGCAATTCCCATAATCTGTCATTTGATTAATGTGCATCATTTTTTGAAGAGGGTTTTTCACAGAGATCCTAGGCCATGCCACATTATCTTCACCTCTAGAGTCAATTAGGTTGGAAGACTGGTCTTCATTTCTCACCAAAAATGTGCAATCCAAGCCTCTACCCCTGAAGATTGTGTTCAAAATTTTATATGCATATAGCCTCTGGTTTGAATGTTTTCTTCAACTTTACTCACTAAAAAAAACCTTAAAAGTGTGCATGTTGAAAGTGATCTTTGCATTTGAACAAATTCATGATGGAAACCACATCACATTATTTCAAGCTCTGTAGAAGGAAGCATGGATTTTGATCATAGTAGAATAGTCCTTAAAAGTTGTTTGATGTAACAGACATTTATGCATAGGCAAGTTTATCTCTTCCCATTCCAAGATAGATCTATATTGGGTCAATGCAAAGTTTCAAATGGGTGCTTCACTTCATTTGAATGAAGCTATCTCCAGGAAGTAATATTTTTCCCACGCTTGTAAAAACAAAGGGAGTAACTGTGTTGTTGTATGTATGTATGTATGTATGTATGTATTTCTTTATTTATTTATTCAAATTCATATACCGCTTCTCTCCCGAGAAGGGACTCGGGGTGGTGTACAACCATCTAAAAACAGATGAATTAATAACAATTAAAAACAAATTAAAAGAATTACATTAGGTGGTTGATTAAAAATTATAAAAATTATAAAATTTAAAACCAATTTAAACCCCAAATAATTAATGCTAGGCCAGACTGGCCTGTTGGAACAAATAAGTTTTTAATACGTGCCAAAAGGTCCGCAGGTCTGTGATGGTCTGGATCTCCGGGGGCAATTTGTTCCAAAGGGAGGGTGCTCCCACAGAGAAGGCTCGAACCCTTGGGGCTGCCAGACGACACTGTCTGGCATCATCACCATCATCCTCTGCAATGATCTGCTCTGAACAAGCAAATAGGTCCAAAACTGCCCCCAACACTATTTGCCAGTCATCTAGTTTCCATCTCTTGTCCCACTGCTGCCAACCTAGACCATATTAAATTCCAGAAATACCCTGTGAAGATATAAAGGTCGATTTATCCAAGTTTATCCAAGTATATTGATTAAACAAACTGTTTATCTGGATGATCTCCATGGGATTGTAGGAGAGAATGATCAGTTTTTCTTATGGAATGTAAGTGGGCTGTGAACAGAATATCATTTGGTGCATGCATAAATTTTCTTCTCACTGTATCTTGTGTCAGGGTCACTTCTCTCTCTTCCTTTGTCCATTAAATCATTGTTCAGTGGACAGAAAAGTGCAGGGAAGTGCAAAACACTTGAATCACATTTTTATGCCTCAGTGAAAAGTAATGCTTTACCTGATCATTTCAAATTGATGACCCTCTCCCTTTCTTGTGTGGACCCTGTGGCTCTTGACTCTATTTCACCCCTTCATAGCTTCTGAAACTCATTTTATTTTCATTTATATACTATTTATATACTGTTGCTCATTTATAATACTTTTAGTAACTTATGCATTCATAGGCTAACATGAACAAAATAGAGGTAGATACAACAGTTAAAAGCCAACAAGGGAGTCTCCATGCAATTTCTACCTGGATTTGTAACTGACCCAGATTGAATCATTTTCTTTCATTTCATTCTTTCTGTACATCTGTTCCCATTCTGTAGCAAAGAGCTAAATATACCAGAGTGGATCGAGATTTTATCCCAATTGCCTATGTATCTTTAATTTGGAGCCATATTTCCTCTTCCCTGATATTCATCCATATTGAATCACTTTCTACCTCTTTACAAAGGGATGAAAATGATTACTTTGGGTGAGTCATAATTAAACATATTGTCAACCCATTACATATATAAGCAACAGCTTTTATAACTATTACAGTTCTTGTTAGAGCTGTGTCATTTAGGAAATCAAAAGAGCTTACAACTGAAGGCAGTTTGCACCAACAAAGTGTGGTTAGCTAAACTCCATAGTGAGGTTCCATGACTAATTTCCCAATCCCTAGTCCATGATTCTTTTTACTACTGGCATACAAGTCTTACCTTTATATATGCAAGTGACAAATAAATTAGGCTTTCTTTTTGTTTTCTTTTCTTCCAGGCAGCTTTTCCCATTTTCAGATGCTGTAGTCTCAGGATGTGTCATTGGGATAAATTCACACCTACTGTCTGTGATGCCACTATTAAAATATTGCAACAGAACTATAGAAGAGAGGGGAGACACTCTAGGTTCATTCAGTCTTTCCCTAGAGAAACTCAATAAACACCCATGAAATAATAACAAGCTGACAAACTAACCAATTAATTAGCAGCCATCTATCCCTCTTGGCATCCAAGTATGTGAGAAACATCTAAATCAGATCCAAGTTAAGAGTTTCTAAGGCTCTCAATATCATTATTGCAGAAGGATAGCATCTAATTATAAAGAGAAACCTCAGACCCAAATTCCCTTACACTTTGTGTACCTAATCTAAAACTGACAAAGCACTGTATCTTCTGAATTCATGAACTAATCCGCAAGCTTCAGAATTAAAGAGGTGCATTCTAATCAATGTCTTAAGATAGTAATATTTATAATGAGTTCTGTTATTCTCAAAGGCAGTATGTAGAGCCTTATCTAAGCTTATATAAGATGGATGGGGACATAATTTGCAGTAAAGTACATGGCTTGTATATGAATGTTTCTTTTTTCACTAAATTTCATAGCATGGATATAGATATTATTAATCTAAATATAGTCTGATCTGAACCATAATAGATTCTTAAGTTATAATGAACTTAAAAATCGAATGGGCAGATCTTTGCAGATGAGGTCCATCTTCAGGAAACAAAATGTTATGGAAATATATTTCAGGAATTACATATGCCCAATCTTGGGAAAGACACTCTGTGGATGCACATCATGCTTTAACACCAAAGTTAATCTATCATCTTAGACTACAGGCTATTTAATAACGGTCTTTATACATAGGAAAGAATATTCCATTTGATTGTTATGAAATACTTCCTAACTATAAGACCACTATAAACAAAGTACCAGTTACTTAAAAGGATGCTTCTTCTAATATCTTCAAACTGATGGATATATATTTGTTGAGGATGCTTCAGCTTGTATTCTTGAATTGAAGATGAAGGTGAAAGAGCCATGAATAGGCCTTCCAGCTGTTTGATTCTATGATTTTTACATAAAAAATCTTCTGGAAATACAGTACTAGCAGTTTCCCAGCTCAGATCCAAGGATCAAGAACTCTTAAAAACCAATGTTAGTAATGCTAAGGAGGAAGTACAATCTGGAATCCTTATCTTGTCCAAATATGTTTTGCTGTTATCCAGTTTTGAGGACTGAAATTCAGATTTAGCCAGGAACCAAGAAGATAATCAAACCTAGAAAAAAGTGCACTGGTTCATTAAAAAAAAGTTATTATTTCTAAGGCTATCCTGGTTAGTCTACAAAACTTTGTTAACTAGATTCTTTGCTTGCAGGTGTTCATTACTGCCAGGTAACATCAACAGTACTAGTGAGTATGGGATTTACTCCTTGTAAACATACAGTAGCTTGCCCTGCTAATGCTGATGGATGTGTTAGCCTTTTTAGTCTTAGGAATTCCCTAGTGTTGTTTTTAAGATTCTGCTTATTCTAGGATGCTGTTGAACCCATGGTTGTGTTTGTCTCTGGGTTGTGAGACTAAATAATTTTCACTGTATGTTCCTATGTGTCTTCTGAAGATAGGAACAAAATTACTTAATCTTAATTCCTGGGAAGGTTGGCATTCAGACAAATCAGCCATCAATAAGCACATAGAGATAAAACACATGTACACACCATTCAAAAGAGATTTAAAAATAATAAAAGGTTAATCAAGCAAGAAAGAAAAAATCTGTTTCTTCTGGTTGATGAAAATCTCTCAGTAATGTGGGCCGCTGGATCAGGGTAAAGCACTCCCTTGATAAAGAGTGAGTTGTTCCTTTCTTTAAAAGAGGCAGTGATGCACTCCATCTTCAAGAAGCAATAGCTCAAACAGCAGAGGATTTGGAAGAAACCAATTATCTGGACCCATTTAATTCTGGCTCAGCTTTGAGACATCATTGTTGATGCTTACTCTGGTTGAATTGGAAGGATAAGGAAAACTTTTTGATCCTGCTTGATTTCTCAGTAGCCCTCACTAACAGGTGGTATCATTTTGAACTGTCTTTGAGAATTAGGAAGGGAAGGAAATGTGTCACCCTAGTCCTTAGTTGTATGGGATAATACAGCTTCTCTTACTAAGAGGCCTCAGGACTTGATACTCTCCCTGCTCCTTTTCAACATTACATGAAGTCACTGGGCAAGTTCGTCAGTGTGTGGTTAGGTATGATGAGCATGTTGATGACACTAACTATACAATATATTTTGAATCAGGATTTCAAGTAGTGCTGTTAAATGTTGTCCTGGAGATTGTCTAAGTCTGGATGGAGAAAAACAGCTGAATCTCAATTATAGCAGTGCTGAAACTTTAAAAGTCATTTGTTCACAGTGAGATATTTTTGTTAACTATAAACAGGATTGCAGTCTCTTAGGTGGAAATGATTTGCAGTTTGGAGGTCCTCTTAGACTCATAGCTCTTGCTTGAGGTTGCTGTGATCAAGAAGGTCAGTGTACATATCCATCTCAAGTGCAAATTGCAACATTTCACAGAAGAGCAGGCACTACACATTACCTTAATTACCTCTTGAATGTATTAGGCAATATACTGCGTAGGCCTGTCTTTGAAGAGCATTTGGCAGCTTCAGCTGGTGGGTGTGGGACAAGATTCCCATATAATAATTGTACTACAAGGGTTGCAACGGTTGTCAGTTGGCTTACAGGTAAAATTCAAGTGTTAGTTGTCAACTTGAAATCTTTTCTTGGTGTGAGGTTTTTCAGTTGCAGTCTCCATCCTCTGGAATAGCACTTCCCCTGATATGTGATCAGTGCATCTATTCTGGCTTTTAGGAAAGTGATGAAAACTTGCTTGTTCTACCAAGCCAAGGAGGCAGCTTAGCTCTAATTGCCTGTTGGTCATGAGATTGGATCCCGTTGTTAGTGTTGTTATTTCTAGTCACCACTTCTGGTTTCATAGGAATAATTCTCCCTGTTTTTACCTGACTGTATGATTTTAATCCCAGTTATGAATTAGGGAGTAATAGCTACTCAAAATCAGCAGATTGGAGTGTCTTAAAAGCTTTGTAATAAAATAAAATAAATAAATACATACATACATACATACATACATACATACATACATACATACATACATTTTATGTGATCAATCATACAATTAAGGTGCTGGAATGGCTAATATTAGATCATTTCATAGGTTATTTACTATGGAACATATCAGGAAGAAAAGCATTTTTCTTTATCTGAAGTTCCCTTCAGCTACCTATTTGCATAAAATCATCTTACATGAATTCAATAAATGAAGGTAACATACTGGTCATGAATTTTAATTATAACAGAAAAAAATAGTTAGCATACTACCATTATGATCCTTTAACTCTTAATGGTCATAGGTTTATTGCTCATGTATTCTTTTCCAGATCAAGTGACATTAGACCAGGTACTAGGATGATGCCAAGATAATATGTATATAAAAACCATTTGAGTTTAGTGTCTCAATAGCAGCTGCTTTTTGAAGGGCCATATTCATCATTTAAATAAGATATGTGGCAGGACTGGTGCCCTGTAACAAATTTCAAGTGCTAAATAATGATGGATGCTGAGAAAAGAGCATTGACAGAATAGAATCTGAGATTTCTGAATTAAGTTGAATCGATTTACCTAGCAATAAAAGTATACTCATAATTATTGTGTATCAATAAATAAACAAGATGTGAGAATGACTTAATTAGCAATTGCCTGTCATCTGATTTAATAATTCTTCAGATATACAGCATCCTATTAAAACTGACTTCAAATCCCACAAATTGGTCTGATCTGAACCAATTCAGACTAGTAGAACACTCTTGGCAAAATGTAATGTAATGTAATGTTTTTCAAGATGCAAATAGAAAACAAATCATATTAATAATTCCTGCTATGTATCCAACTTCATTGGACTTCTCTCATCCACGACCACAACAATTCAGATGAGAGAATACAACATAAAGCAGGAAAAACTCAGATAGCTGCCTGGCATGTCTCTGAGCTATTCTGTACGCAGTCTAAGCTGCTTGTCTTATGTACTGATCCAGATGTTTCTTAAGACAACCTTGAAATTCCAGATTAAGAACTGTGGGCTGGCAATAGGACTAGATTGATATTCAATCTGGATTACAAATGCTGCAGGATTTGATTTGGCATTTTCCTGCTTCTTGCATTTCCTACTGCACAGGAAGGAACTCTTCATAATTGATTCCTAGGTTGGCCAATGAATGCCAACCTAGGAATCTAGGAATTTGGCCAATGAATGCCAACCTAGGAATTTTCTTTTTAGAGATTGTACTTTACTCACTCTATACCTTTAATTTTTTTCTTATAATTATTTACCCTTTTCTCTTAATTGTAATCTCTTAATTCTGTAATTGCTCTATAATATAATAATCAAAGACTAGATGGTAAAGTTGCTCTTTCTTTCCTATCTTCTGTAGTCAAGAAACAAGGAAGAAAAAAAAAAACAAGATGCAAAGAAGAGAAATGTTGCAATATTATGGGCAGAGAATGTGGAGGGTACCCAAGCATGCTTCAAAGGCAGAAATAAAAGGGTGGTAACTGGAAGGGTACTTAATTGACTGAATGGGAAATTATTATTTTTAATAGTAATTTTATTAAACATTACAATTAAAAACATAAAAACAAATACAAATTTAAAAAAGAAAAGAAAAAATGGCGCAGAAAAAGACCAAAAGAAAAAAGAAAAGAGATTAGAAAAAAAGAGAAAACAAATATATAAAGAGTCATTCAATAGTGAGATGAATGGATATAAATTTAATAAACAAACAAACATACAAATAAATAAATGACACTCACCCATTCCTGTAGGAGAGGGAATATGCAGTTTCTGCAGCTAATCCGATGTGAACCTGTTGCTAGATCAAAATTGAAGACTGGAGATTTTTCGCCCTCACAAGTTTAGAAAAGTTCAGTTTGAAAATCTGAAATTTTAAACTGAAGCTTTCATATATGAAACATGGACTGGGAGTGGAAGGAAGCAGTGAGGAGTTTATGTTGATGATGGGCGAAGTAAAAAGTGTGGATTTGTCATCTGAAACAGGGGTCCTCAACCTCCGGACTACAGCCCACTCCTGGGCTGTGAGCTATTCAAAACTGGGCCACCTGAAGCAGCAGGCAAGTGTGTCCATGTGTGTGCATTCCCTCTTGCGCAAGCAGGGGTGAGCACAAACGCTGGATGCACATGTCTCGACTCTCTTTCTCTCCCCCATCCCTGTCCTCAAAGCCAGAAAGTTTGGGGGACTCTGTTCTAAAAGGTTCAGGAGATAATGTTCCTGACTAAGGAGAGCACTCATGCAATTGAAAATTACTGATGCATTGATTTGCAAAGCAGCATATGTACTGGTTGATACATGCAGCCATAGCAACCATGGAATTCAAGCAACATCATCTCCCACTCCATTGTCATGGGCCTTCTGTTGGGACAAATCAGAGCAGTTCAGAGCAGTAATGGTTGAAACATGTGGCTCAACCTCTCTTCTCCCATCTTTGCTAAACTCTCCTGGGCTATCTTACCATGTCAAAACAAAGCTAACACCAGTGAAATTCAGAATGCTCCACTTCATGTTGCGGTTTTTCAAGTAAGGTGAGCATTTCCTCCTTTTTTTCTGAGCAAGGTCTTATTAATCTCTTCAGTTTTCAGTCACTTCAAACCACATTCCAACAGTGTCTTGGCAACATTTCCCCTCAATTTGCCACTTCTATTCACTTTGACATTCCAAAAGCTTTTTAGTGAATATTACCTCACACATAGACAATCTTCTTATCTTAAGAAGAAAAGAAAAGAAAAAAATAAAAGGGTCTACAATATTCCAATGACATTGTTTGATGCTAGATTCAAGAGCCTTAAGGAGGTGTATGTTTTTAAAAAAACATTTATAAAATATATTCCTATAGAATATGAAGTTGAGCCTGCTGTAAAATTAACAAATTCTGGGTCCTGTTTATAGGTTGAAACATCTTCATGGAAAATGAACTTGTCACTTTATAGAACTTTTATTTGAGATACTCACATGTTACTGAATTACAACTACTTTGGAACAACATTGAAACCAAATCAAAATAAAACCTGTATTTTTGGGGCGTAACCTGAAAATCACTACAGTAAAAGTACATGAATCTATAATTAGTACACATTTTGGTGATTGCAATTGTTATCTGTGATAATATTAATATATGAATTTATTTTTATATCATATTATTGTATTATATGTTATTATATCTAATTTTAGTTTTATTAATAAATAAAACTAAAAATTAAATATAACATATAATACAATAATATGATATAAAAATAAATTCATATATTAATATTATCACA
>JANHFJ010003414.1:97335-107374 GCA_032468195.1 Cerberus rynchops
GGATGAAGGCCTAATAACATCATAATGGTGGTGCCATCCCAGTGGGGTTGAAGAAAGGTGGGCAGTCATACAATAGATAGTGGATAAATCCCACTGAAACTCAAATATTGCAAAGAAGCCCCAAAAAACCATGAGGACTTTCCTCCAGTGTGCACCTTACTCAGTAGTTGCACCAATTCCCTAACCTTTCATTTTGCTCACTCTGACAACAGAGAACAGAATTTGATTTAAAAAAAAAAAATAATATATATATATATATATATATATATATATTGGTTAAATGTTATAAATTAAATTAAATTATATATATATAATTCCTATCGAAGAAATTTTTAAAAAGATAAAAATGATACAAATGTTAGAAAAGCAGGAAACGAGGAAGGATAGTGAATAATAAAACAGGAAGAGAAAAAAGATGATGAGGAAACACCTTCCGATCTTGTTGACAAGAGTTATACGCAGATTTCATTTTACCCTAATTTTACATACCTTGGAGACAGTTTGAAAGAAATGGAATCATTTACATGAAAATAATAGAGGGTAGGCGAAGGATCTAACTGGCCCTGTCGAATCTTTCTTCGTCACCAAAGGCATCTGGATTTAAACTGACTTGCATGGGGAATTCTGCAGATCTTCCTCTTCACCCCTAATTTGTACTTAAGGATTCTGTAGGGAACCTTAATTTCCCCTTGATTTATATTGAGGCCCCTCCTCTTCTTACTTAATGGAGCCATCTCACCTACAGAGTTTGTTGATGATCCAGAGATAGAGGTTTGGCTATTTGGGTGCCGAGGTAGGTCCCCTTCGTGCAGGGGTAGAAACTCCTTCCATGAATTGGTGGTTATTATCAATGTTTGGTAAAACTCGATTTGATATCGTCAAGGTCCTTGAGTTCATTACTTCCTCCTGAGACAGCATAGTAAGGGGTGCATTGAGCATCCAGCCGACCGGTGCGTTCCCACAGGGCAGGCCTGCACTGTCAGGACGGTGTCGTCTGACAGCCCCGAGGGTACGAGCCTTCTCTGTGGCTGCACCCTCCCTGTGGAACAAATTGCCCCCGGAGATTCGGACGATTGCAGACCTGCGGACCTTCCGGCGCACATTAAAAACCCATTTATTCCAGCAAGCCGGTCTGGCCTAACACTTAACGGGGTTTTAAAACTGGTTCGTTTTAATTAGTTAAATTGTTTTAAATTTTTAGCTTTTATAATCTGGTTTATTGGTCACCGATTTAATTATTTTAATGATATTTTTAATTTTTATGTGTCTTCTTTTAGATGGCTGTGCACCGCCCTGAGTCCTTCAGGAGTGGGGCAGTATAGACATTTTTGTAAATAAATAAATAAATGAATGAATAAATAAATAAATAAATAAATAAATAAATAAATAAATTTATCTCCCTCTTTCAGCCTGATGGATTTCTTCCCCACAAGAATATATGTTATCAGAAACCTTCCTGGATGTACCCTCCTGTTACACCTTGGCAAGCTTCCCAGGAGTCAGGAGTGGCAGGCAGAGATATTTTAAAATACTCCAATTGGCTCCCAAAGCTCTGTAGAAAAAGCTTAAGAGTACCTGGGGTAATATGAGTTGTTGAAACAATAGCACAGGCCTCTTAAAATCTTGGCGGTATGAGAGCCTTGTTATCTCCGTTAATTCTGTTAGTGTTCTTTTGCACTGAAGTAATTATGACAGATTTTCAAGACTGGCCTTTTCTTCATCTATTTATGTGGATCATCTCTATAAACAGGTAGTTGTCAACTTACAACAGTTCAGTTTAGTGACCATTAGAATTACAACTGCACTGAAAAAAGGTGACTTATGACCATTTTTTTCAGTTACGACCTTAGCAGCATCCCCATAGTGAGGTGATCAAAATTCAGATGCTTGGCAACTGGTTCGTATTTGTGATGGTTGCAGTATCCCAAGGTCATGTGATCACCTTCTGACAAGCACAGTCAATGGGGAAGCCAGTTTCACTTAACAAGCAAGTTACTAACTGAATAACTGCAGTGAATGGGGAAGCCAGATTCACTTAACAACTTGGTTACTAACTGAATAACTGCAGTGAATGGAGAAGCCAGATTCACTTAACAACCAGGTTGCTAACTGAATAACTGCAGTGAATAGGGAAGTCAGATTCACTTAACAACCAGGTTACTAACTGAATAACTGCAGTGAATGGGGAAGACAGTTTCACTTAACAAGCAAGTTATGAACTGAATAACTGCAGTGAATGGGGAAGCCAGTTTCACTTAACAACCTGGTTACTAACTGAATAACTGCAGTGAACAGAAAAGCCAGATTCACTTCACAACTGAGGCCAGAAAGGTCATAAAATGGGGCAAAATTCACTTAACAAATGTCTCACTTAGCAAATGTCTCACTTAACAACAAAGTTTGGGCTCAGTTGTAGACATAAGTAAAAGAATATATAACATGATTTCTTTTCAGCTGTAGTACTTAGCTTCAAATGGCACTTTGTTTTTATCATAGAATATTGTATTTCATTGTGTGTGTGTGTGTGTGTGTGTGTGTGTGTGTGTGTGTGTGTGTGTGTGTTCTGCCATGTATTGGCATTCTCACCATCTTCTTTAACAAAGCCTGGGAATCCTTCTTCTCCTAGCCTTTTTATTTCCTCTAGCTTTTTGTTGGTCTCTGACAGCTGATCAATATATAGATATGACCTTGGGGGCTGTAAGCAGGCAGTAATTTTGCAACTAAGGAGAGTTCTGTGTTGGCCTCTAATAGGTTGGAATCCAGTTCATCAGTCTCAGATTCCATTCTGATGACTTCCTGGTCTTTGTCTATTACTTATCAAGGGATGAGAGGGTGTCAGAATCACAGTCGAATAAGATATGGTACTTTTCATCTGTTGCTTTAAGAAGTAGGGTGGGCTTACATACCATTTTTTTTGTAGCTCAGAGAGGCCTGTTTTTCAGTTGCTTATCTTTTTTTCAGTTTGGAGGTTTTTCTACAATGAGTTTTGGTGCAGCCCTTTGTAGCTGGTTGCCTTTTGACACATTACTATTCTTACCCTTACTAACACCAGATATTAGTGGTTTGGGTCCCTTGTATACTTAATAAAACTCATAAAACTTTAAAAACAGCATCACAGCAAGATGATGATGAGAGCAAGGTGAACCAAGGGATAGATGTCAGGGTTCCACACAACATCAGCAATGCAATCAGAACTCCAAAGAGACGAAAGTCCTTAGAATAAGATATTATTGAAGACATTGTATTGGCATGGCTGGAGAAATCCTGAATCTGAAATTCCCAGGCTTTCTCCATGCAAGTGAACCAAAAGTTCCTTCCCATTAATTATCACGTCAGCTGCTCACCAATCCAACCAAGGGGGCATCAGAATTCATCTCCTGAAACCGCCCAGAGCAGGTGCTAATGGACTAGCCTCGGTTCTTGTAAGAAATAAGCAGAAAGAATGCAAAAGATAATGGCCTTTGAGTTGTCACTATCAAAACCCAATTCCCCAACTCCCCGACCTTTCTTACAATGTGTCAAGACTAAGAAGACTACCGTATTGCTTGTAAAAGCATAGAATAACAAACTGCAGCATATATTCTCCTTTTAGGCGTGACAAGATTCTTATGAAATGGCTTCCATGGGAGAGGTTGTTGCCTACTTGCAACATGGTGATCATGGTTTCAGAAAGCCACAAAATACTCATTCTTCTAGCTGCTTTATGATTTTATCTAATTAATTTAAAAAAACCCTGGAAAAAAATCAATTGGGACAGGGAATCTGGGACACATAGAGCAAAATACCATGTTAATTAAGAATTAATATGATAATCTCTTTGATCATTTCTTATCCCCCTACTTATGAAGCTGATATCCTTCGCTGGGAAGAAAAAAACCTTAGGCCTCAACTTACGAGGTTCACTATTTTAAATTTTAAAATAGGCTCTAAAGATTTCTCTCTATCTCTTTCACACACACACGCGCGCACACACACACACACACACACATGTCCTCGCTACTGATGCACTTCAATGCAATTTGATTTTATTAATTGCATTATAGATCATTACTTCTGCTCATTTGACTTTATTAGCATGTTTCATTTTTAAACAATACCAAAATTAAAAAGATAATTTGAGTTTTAATTGTTGTTTCTTCACCTTAAGAATCTTTTCCTGAAAGTGAAATCACAAATCCCCCACCAAGAATGAATAATACATGAATGAATGAATAAATGAGCAAGCAAAGGCTAGATAAAAATGCTTAATTTATGATAACAGGTCAGTGACCTTGTTCCCAATTAAGTCATCTACACAGAAAAACAAATTATCTGTTCCCCGGTGAATTATTTGTAATGTTGTATTCTATTGCTTGGTAGCACAAAATAAAAATACAAACTAGCATGCCTTTCAGCTCGATCTCTGTTTCCAGAAATTAGTGACTTTTGAAATAATTAGCTGGTTGAGCCATATTATCTTGATCTCACTGATTCCACTGTGGCTTGCATAGCACATATTTTTTGTTGGCTTCTGCCTCGGAGCCTTTGACACTAACGTGAATTAGAAGCAATTCAGATTGGTTTAATGTTCAAAGGAGGTTATTGCTGTTCACTTAGTTTATTTGGAACCAAGTGTTCACATCCAAAATAGAGTTTTGTACTCTTTTGTTTGATAATTTCAAGAATGTCAAAACCACAAAGCATGAAATTA
Source organism: Cerberus rynchops (assembly GCA_032468195.1). Taxonomy (NCBI): domain Eukaryota; kingdom Metazoa; phylum Chordata; class Lepidosauria; order Squamata; family Homalopsidae; genus Cerberus; species Cerberus rynchops. Next base: position 102,026 of record JANHFJ010003414.1, read on the forward strand.
TACTGTTATAGCCACGTTGGGGACTTGATGTTGATTAAGGTTGCCTTAGACAAGGTAGGATTACCAATGGTTTTACAGAAGGGAGTAGACCTCACTGTTTTTAATGTGTGCCAGCTCGATCAGAGTTGTAATTTATGTATTTTTTTTCTGATTGGCCTACCTGGCCTGGTTGGTTGCATTGTTTCCTTTTAGGGTGCTTCTACCTTATTATATTGGTTCTCACTTATGCATCTGTTGATTGCTGTGTGTGTAATAAGCAGGATGTTTGTTTCCTTCTTGGACTTTTGTTTGCTTTTGGAATAGTTTACAGAGCAGGGTATATTTAGCAGGATTACACATCCTAATATTCTGTTACATAGCTTTTGTGCAGTACTAAAATAGTAATAGCATACTAACATTTTTTTTCCCCTGCAACCTTTGGCAACTTGCACTCCTTATGATCCAGTTTCTTGGGCAAAACAATATTCAGTTCCCTTCAATCTATATACTTGTACCTGTTGCAATTATTGAATACTAAGCTCAGATGAAGGGCACTTCTTTTATTGCACTGTGGCAGACATTAACAGTGTCATTTTATCCATCTTCAGTCTAGTGTAGGGTTTGGGTTTTTTTGCAGTGATTCTGAGCTCTGTCCCTGAGTAGGTTCCATAGGTGAGATTTTCATGGCCCTCACATTAAAATTAGATAAATATGTGCAATGAGGCAACAGTGCACAAAATCCCATAAATGCCAGAGCAAGGTCTAGCTGGCGATGTTCATGTTCTGATCCCATTAACCTTCTGTGGTAACAACGCTGAATAGAAATCAAAGCTGGCCAAATTTTATGAGACCACACCATTAATCTGGGTTACAGATAAAGATGTCCACCAATGTTTTGTTCAGTTTCATAGCATTTCTGAACTAGCAGGGGCATGGAATGCAAATGTTTTCAGCAGCCTTTTACATGAAAACAGTCATTACTAGATCTGGGAAGCAAAAATAGGAATTAGCTCTATATTTTATTTATTTATTTATTAATTTCATTTATATGTGAGAGCAAAGAGATTTTTCTGCATTTCTTTGCTGCTATCTACTATCCATTCTACAGCCAAGATATAATAGAAATAGTAAGAATGAATGTGTGTGTGTGAGTGTGTGTGTGCGTGTTAGTTAACTGGCACACACAAACACACACTTACACGTACATACTGTATAGCAAAAAGGAAATACATAAAAATTTCACTGCCATGTTCAGATCAAATAAGAACATAATATGTTAGGACCAGCCTGGTCGCACAGGTTCTAGCAAACCAGTAACAGTGACAAAGTTTGGCCCCGCCGACCCATCCACCCGTGCCCTTTCCTGTCCTATATCCCCTTCTTTTTTTTTCTTTTTCACTCAAAAAAGAGTGTGCACACCAAACCTGTAGCAAAACTGGTTGGATTCCACCACTGTTTAAGACACTTTCTTATAGTCATAGTTAAGTGCTTTTCACAGTTTGTAAGGTGGCACATAGGTATACTAACATACATTGACTTGCCCTTGCTGCTGAACTGTATTCTTCCTTAGCAGGAAAGTCAGCAACGTATGGGTCCTCCCAGATTTTATGAGAGACAACTTAAGAAAGGTACTTGATGGATTCCCTCAATATCAGCTACCATCAGGAAAAACAATAATCAATAACTAGTCACTCTGAATACAAGAGTTGACAGATGGCTCGACGATCTGTCAGAATTTGGTAGGTGAATTTGATAGGAGAGGGGCCAGTCTGCTGGTAAAATGTCTATTCATCCAGGTCATGGTTGTCCCAAAGGTGCTTTTTTAAGAGGCAACTGGACTTTCTTGGCTTTTTTTTTTTTTTTGGCCAATGTTTCAATGACTTTCTAAAAGAATGCAAATGACCAGCTGTCTACAAAGAATATAAATTCTCCCATTCTCCACCATCCAGTCAGAGCTGAAGAAACTTCTTGGATGAAAAGTGAAATGTCTTCAAAGAAAAACAAGAACATCCAGTTGCCGCTTGAAAAAGCATCTTTGGGTCTGCTGATAAAGCAATATTTTCCCACTTTACCAAGTATAACCCACCCATACAATATTAATCAGTGCTTTCTGCCAGGATACAAAAGACAGCATTAACCTGATTTATTAGGCAGAATCACTCCATACACCGTAGATGTCCATCGGTCATGTCAGAAAACTGGTGCCAGAAGACCATTCCTTCAGTTATCATTGGCACTATCTGTGCCCTCGTTGGCTGCCAGGGCTGAGAGAGACAGGTATCAACTCTTGAACTGTTGCTTCTCCAATCCCATGGAACAATTTTGTGAGATTTTAAATCTTCTTCTTCACTTGACATCCTTCTAAACTTTGATAGCCTTGAGATCTGTCAGGGGTTGCAGAACTGGGAAGAAAGATATTTTATGTCATAGGAGATTCCCAAGCTGAACACAAAAGAGTTCTGGAAGTTAGTGTCCAGATATCAGAAGATAAGAGGATGTTTCCACAGCAACTTCAGGAATCAATGTTAAAAGGATCCTGATTATGTCATGGTCAATGAAGTGTGGTTGATGAGTGTGCCCTTCAGATGATAAGACTTGTGTCTGGAGCAAAGGAAAAACACTAATCATTGCGGGAACAGCTAAAGATAAATGTAAGCTTCTTCTGTGATGGTAGTGGGGATGTGATGAAGGAGATATCATGATCCAGAAAACTGAAACACTTCCTTGCCAGGAAATCAGCATGGTAATGAAAGATTGGGAGAAAGTTAGTTATAGAGCAGTCAAGAAAATTCAGCCCACCCTAATTGAAAATAAAGGTAACCAATAGGATTGTTTATCCACATATATCAGAACAGCTATTTTTCTACGGTTGGATGCAAACAAAATTAATTGTGCTTTAGTCCCAGAAATGATGGAAAGTAGTGAGAAGATGGATTCCCAGGAGGGATGGAGTGCATCCTATGGGTGTAAGAGGCAATTCAGTCCAGAGATTATGAGTGAGAGAAAGTGGGTGAAGGTAGCCCTTGCCTAATGTTGGAGATGTGGATATAGGCAGTCTTCAACTTACAACCATTCATTCAAAGTTACAACTGCACTAAAAAAAGTGACTTATGGCCATTTTTCACATATATGACTGTTGCAGCATCCCCGTGGTCATGTGATCAAAATTTGGATGCTTGACAAATGGTTTATATTTATGATGGTTGCAGTGTCTGAGAGTCATGTGATCACCTTTTGTGACCTCTGACAAGCAAAGTCACTGAGGAAGTCAACCTAACAACCGTATTGCTAACTTAACAACTGCAGTTATTCCCTTAACTGCTGTGGCAGGAAAGGTCATAAAATGAGGCAAAACTCAATAAACAACTATCTCACTTAACAAGGAAATTCAGAGTTCAGTTGAGGTCATAAGTCGAGGACTACCTGTAATAGAGTGCTCGGTCTGGCAAGATTTGCCTATAAGTTTGAAATAATAAATAACTCCATTTGCAAAAATTAGCACCAGTCCCTCTTGGTTTTGGGTGAGCCACCTTTAGTTAGTCATTCATCCTGAAGTAAAATAAAATTCATTTATTTCACTGGTGATACAGAATGGTCACCGTAGCCTGAATTCAACCCAACATAATCCATTCTATGTTGAAATGAAAATATATAGATGAAGAAAAAGTTCGTAGTTCTTAGGGGGTGAGGAATAAAATTACAATGCTAAAATGATGACATAACTTAGCTGCCAATGAATTTAATTCCATTGGCCTGCTGCCTGGAAGCCTTATAGAAAGCAGCAGTGGCGGCAATAGATGCCAGTCTATACGATGCCTCCTGCAGACAGTGCTTTGGGGAGCATTGCAAAGATTGCTATGGAAGGAAATATAGGCCTCACTTGCCTCTCCCTGGAAGCAAAAACACCAACAACCCAATAAGGGCAGAAGAAACTCAGCATCAGTAGCACACTTTAATTTGTTCAAAATCACAGCTTGGCTATTTGGCAAACATTGGTGCAAGTGTTTGTGTTAAATGATGCTTTTGTGTCAGAAGGCTAGCTGCTTTATTTTGAGTATGGATTAGCACAAGGATGAGGGAAGAGCAGACAGCTGTGAATACCGCCTGATTAGTGTGCAGCTGAGGCAGGTGCAGAGGTATGTCAAAGAACTCATCCTATGTGTAACAATTATCGATCAGACAGACAGTTTAAATCTCATTCCCCCTCCTCACTTAAAAATCTGAAGAGAGAGAAAAAGAATGAAGACCACTTCCCCTCACCCCCTCACAGTCATGCAAAGGTCAACATACAAAAGAGTGCATGCTTTCTACACGCCACTGTGGAGAACAGAGAATTTTGCTCTGGTTTCTGATGCATTTTATTTTATCAAACAAATAAAACACAAATCTGAACAATGCACAAGCATGTTTGAGCAAACTTTCCGTAATTTGGCAGGGTAGCCTATATTCCCTTTTGTGCTAACCCCAGGGGATCAGTGTGATTCAGTCATGGAAAACAACCCCCGAAACCAAAGTGCATGCGCAACCAGGAGATACATTATTTGTGCCACAGCACAAAGAGATAAGCTTCACCTGAATGAAAACAAGATTGATCCATTTGTGTAGGATCAATAACTGTTGGACCTTAGGATGTGCAAACTTTGACAAACTTCTACTCTGGCACAGACTGCACACAAACTAAATTGCATTCGTAGCCACAAGGTATTTTTATTCATCATTCTGGCACTCCATCCTTAAAATCAGCCCTCTGGCATCCTGACACAATTGTTCACGTAAATGTTTGCCAAATTCTTTAGCTATGTTGTCCAAGCTGTGATTTTTGACCTAAAAAAAAAACAAACCTGTGCATGTCAAGAAAAGCAAAACTCAGCAATAGATATGGTAGAGTTCTCTCACCTATCCCTTTCACCCTTGAATGTTTTCCACAATTCACCACTCTGGAAGCAAGGAAATATGTGTGGCTTTAGAATGGTATTTATTTTGGATCAACAGTAGAGTTATAACATTGTCTTTTGGTGTATAGGAACTCCATACCAATAGGTTCCTTTGCTGGCCACACTGACATAATTATCTTGTTTTTTGTCTTTAGTTGTTTAATTGTTGATACTACCAAAAATTGAGATTGAGAGACAGAGAGACAGGCAAGCAGTAGAGCTGAGATTCTGGCAGAATAAGAGAATGGATGGTGCCAGGACAAAGGATCAGAACTAAATTTGAAAACATTAACATTTAAATGCCATTAATTAAACCATGGCTAGTTAATGATATTGAAGGATTCATTTTTTTCACTATGTTAAATTAAAAAAATAAAATTTAGTGGAAAAAGTTACAGAGGCACTTAACTGCTACACCTAAGGTTTTTGAGGCTGC
>JANHFJ010003414.1:119269-129462 GCA_032468195.1 Cerberus rynchops
AGATCCGCAATAATGCGAATCTCCGGGGGGAGTTCATTCCAAAGGGTGGGCGCTGCCACAGAGAAGGCCCGAACCCTTGGGATGGTCAGGCGACATCGCCCTGACGATGGAACCCCAAGGAGGCCAACCCTGTGGGAACGCACTGGTCGGTTGGAGGCTGAAGGTGGTAACAGGCGGTCCCGTAAGTACCCAGGTCCCAAGCCATGGAGCGCTTTTTAAGTATGCTGCTTTTTTAAAAGTGTCATAAACATCTTATTTTTGCTCTATTGGAATTACAGTTTTATCTTCCCACAGAAGGGGCAGATACTCATGGAATTTTATGGAACTATAATAATGCATGGCAAATGTAGCCAAATATACACTAAGTAGAAGATGCTAAAGTATATCTGTCTCCACCTGAGGAGTGAAGAAGAGAAATTAACTTGTTTGGAATTAAAACAACTGAATCTACAACAATATACAATAATATTCACAATCTGAAGTCAAATCTGGGTTTAGATGATATACTAAGCCAAACCATAATATCGTATAACTATTCTCAGTGTAGTCAGTGCCATTGTTATGTTAATTATGTATCTAACAGATTCATCCAGTTAGTCAGTGTCCTTTTTGCAGAGAGAATCATTTAGGTTGAGTGACGCCTCATTTTGGATAGTGAGATATCTGTGCAATCTGAAATCATTTATGGGAGGAAGCTCTCTTGCATTTCATGAGTCTTACTTCTAAGTCAATATACATCAGAATGTATTATTATTGAAATTGTCACTGGATGGATTTACAGATTAATATTCATATCTATTGCATTATGCCAAATAGACGCTTAAGAGTAAAAAACTCCTTTACTAAAAATGTTGAGAACACTGCAAAAATTGAAAATTCTGTTCCTAAGGAGATTAATATGTTATCTGTATACTTCCACTAAACGTACTCGCCAATCTTTTCCAGTCTATATGAACAGTCTTGTTCCATTTGTGTTTGTATATTGCACAGTTGGCACCTGCAGCCTAAGTAGTTCAGTGGCTATTTTATTTGCATTCATCTTTTTCTATGCAACAGCGGGTCCAGTCCCTCTCATATTTTATCTCGCTTTCTAGTGAGTCAGCTCTTGAACATATTCTTGCTACAAATGTTTGTCCTAGAATGACATTTGTAAAGGAATCAGTCAATAGTGCCTGTCATCCACATTTATCCTCATTTGTAGATCTCTTCAATACCTGCACTTCCATATTCCTATTACAACTGTAAATTTTCCTGTGACTTACTTGATCTTTAAAAAACATCTTTCCTTACTTTTCATTGTGCTGTAACATTCTTAAAAGATTGTCCTTTCTTGCTTGATAGTTTGGCTGTCATATTTCCTTGCATATGAGTTTTTACCCCATTAATTTTCCTTTCCAACAGGATGGCTTATTCTGAAAGCCACTGTTGTTTTTAATTTATTTTTATTTTTGCTGAACTTCATTTTTTCTTTTTATAATTCTTATCACATACTTAATCTGAATTTGATCTCATCTGTCCAATGATGTTTGCCTGTGGAATTTGTGAAAAGTGTAAAAATAAATAATTTTTCCTGCAAAAACTACCAACCAACCATTGCCAAATCCAAATCTTCTGGTAATTCCAGGTTTCATCTTTCAAACTTTCACCTTTCCTTCCAATAACCCATTACTTACCCTTTCTGGTCTTTGAATTGAGAAACTTCAATGTTTTCCAAGTAATTAATATATAATTAATATGCATTATTAATTATAAATTGTTTTATAATTTATTAGTTATTCATAAATTATTTGTTATTCCATTATAAAGTGGGACAGATACTTAACAATATCCTGTTCTTAGTATTATTGCTATTCCAGTTTTTAATGTGGTTTTATGCCATAAATCATAGAATAGAATAAAATTATTGGCCAAGTGTGATTGGACACACAAGGAATTTATCTTCGGTGTGTATGCTCTCAATGTACATTAAAGGAAATGGTACATATGGCAGGAATCATAAGATATAACACTTAATGATAGTCATGGGATACAAATAAGCAAACTAACTGTCTCCTACAAATATTACTCCCCCTTTGCTCCTATTTATTCCCTATGGAAGGGGCCATTCAGTGTCCACTTGTGCGTTCACTTACGAGTTGACCCCTGCTCCTTAGTTGTTCCCTTCTCCTGACAGCTCTGCACATACACACATCTGGAGCAGGCTCCAGCTGTTCTTCCCCACTGATCTCTGACTCCAAAGGCAGCTGATAAATGTCAGAGGGCCCTGGCCCCATTGCTGCCTCTGACACAGAGCACCCATGAGAGTCTTCCCCAGACTCCAGGGCTGGACCAAGTTCCCCTCCAACCTCCTCACTGTTCGAGTCTGCCAACAGTTCCGCTGGCAGCTGGAAGGCCACAACACCTTGAGCCGGTGAGAATCAAACTGTCAAATTTCTGGCAACCAGCAGTTAGCAGAAGTATCCTGCAGTATGACATTCTCACCACTGCACCACCATGGCTCTTGGACTATTAGAAAGAACAAAGTGCATGTACTTACACCAGTAGTCATTAAGAATGTGATTGTGTACCAAAATTCAGATACATTTATCTCTAAGGCAAAATTCAAAATGAGGCTTCATACATATCTCTGTATCAACATTGCTTTCCCCACCCTCAATGAAAATATATGCATGAGTGAGAGGGAAGGGGAGATGTAATTGACTTACTGAAATTGAAAGCATAAATGCCCAATTTACAAGAATTAGTTTTATATCTTATTTTGGACCAGGAGTTCTCAAAACTTTCAGCTCATCGACCCCTTTCTGTAGCTTCAGATTATGCATCAGCCCTCAAATATTTATTGAAAAAATAATAATTTAACAATATTAGTTTAACAAATAGTACTACAAATAATAATAATAATGACTTCATAAAAATAGTAATACTGGTAATACAAAAACCATATGATTCAACATTCCTTTTTCTGAAACTGTGGATATCCACCTAACCTTCAGGACCATAGACTGACATGGAACTCTACAGAGGCCCCCAAAGATTAATTGACCCTAATCAATCTTCCATCATCATCAACCACTTATTGACTCCCAGATATTTATTAACCTTCTTTTGACCCAAAGCCATTTGTTGACCTCTAGGATAGTCCATCAGTCTTTGGGGGTTGATATTGATCAGTTTGGGAACTCTGTTCTAGATAAACCAGAATTCAAAATTCACTGTAAGGCAGAGAAAAAAGGATAAGCCATAATGGAATAGAATGGGAGACTATTTTCTCTTCCATGCCATTGTAATGACCTTGCGTTTTTATTCTTTTTAAGAATCTTTCCAATAAATGCTACTTCTGGCCTTAGTGGTTACCGCAACAGCGGTGAAGGTAGTATGAAATGAATAAATTCTTCCTTATAAAAACCCAGAATTCTGGCAACTTGCCCAATTTCATTTAAGTTGTGGTGGCTCTGATCTGCTCCCCAATAATATGTATAATAAAAAGGTAAAATAAATAAATACCTAACAAGATTGTAAAGGCATAAAAACAAATGCAGTGTAAAATGCAATGCTACATAAAACAAGAAGCAGTAAATGAAGTCAGTAAAAGCAAGTGCACTCAAATGCTGACATGCCATAGTTTTAAAACTCTTGATTCACTGGTAGCTTTTAAGCCTGAGAAAACAGAATAGTCTTTCTTTGGCCATCAAAAGATTCAAAACATTAAAACTAGGAAAACAGCTAAAGCAGCCAGCCAGGGAACATCACACTGAAAAAGCCCTGTCTTTTATATCTATCCAAAACACTTATTTGTCAGAGCCCCAAGTAATGGCATCACATAAATTCAAATTCCAGGCAAATCTATGTGACATAAAATTATGATCATAGCACAACAGTCCAATTACTAAACTTGCTTCCCTGTTTTGCAACAGATAAAGTTTTTAGACTATTTTCAGGAGAAGATCAGTGTTGTAAATGAGAAGTTTCCAAACCATGAGTGAGATTACTTAAACTATCCACTTAGATCTGGATTTTTTAAAACCCTTTTTATTATACATATGATTGGGAAGCAGATCTTAATCACCACAATGTTTATGTTGATGAGCATAAATTGAGCCATTGAGGTCATGGGTCTGTAATATTACTTCTGGATCCAACAATATGCAAAATTATGAACCGGTTCCTTTGGCTGAAAGGCATAGGGTGACCTTTATTGAATCACCTGTTTTACCAATTAATAATAGCAATAATCCACTCCATGGATACCCTTTGGTCATGGGGGAGGACATGGGGGAGGAGCTTGTGATGCTCTGATGAGTTTGAGAGCTATGATGAAGGTCCAGAAGGGTTACCCTGACAAACTGGTCTTGGTGGAAGAGACAGACTTAAAGTAAACATCAACCCATTTAATATAAAAAAATAGAAAAAGAAACCTTTGTTGCCCACGTCAAAATGATAGTGCCAGATGCTAGAATGATAGGCATCTGTTGTCAAGTGGGCAATGGTACTCAGAGCCACAGCTGGGCAACAAGGATCTAAGCTTGTAGGATTATTGGGAGGACAAAATTACAGAGAAGACAAAAGTGATATTGTGTTTGAAAATTGTGCTGTTATGGCCTGCTGGTTTAAATCAGAACCAACAAAGTGGGGACACTTAAAGCAAATGATTGAACATTTGAAATGACTTTATCTAGAATCAAATATCACTGAACAACAATTAAAAGATCAAAGGAGATTCATTACTGGAAGTAAGCTATTCAGGGATCCAGGATTGGAAAAGTTTCAGAAAAACTGTGAAAATGGAAGATCCAAACACAATAGTAGAATAGTGGAAGAACTTCAAATAACAACAGAGGAAATACAGAGAAAAACAGCTGGTATAAATTGCAGAAATGATAACTTAGAAGTAATAAGAAAAGAAACAGAACAGCTCAGGCACTGAAACAACCTATAACTTGACCTCCCAACAAGAAGAATCAAAAACAGAAAATTATGGCATATTCAGAATTACAGTGGAAAGACAAGCATTGAAAGCAGTGCCCAGAAAAAAACATAATGAAGGATGCGAATAATGTGGTTTCTGAGATTGAAATAACATCCATTGAACAGACCAATCAGTTTGCCTATGGTACATCAGTGACAGTTATAGAAAAATGAGGTATCAAAAATTAGAAAACCAAAAGCAAAAACATATGCAGTCCCAAAGTGGAAGATCAAAATAGAGGCCAAATGAAATAAACTAAGATCAGATGAAAGTAAGAAGAATGTAAGGGTCAACATAAGCTTAATTAAAAACATTGGCTTGGCACTGGAAAATTGAAGAAGCTTTGGAAATCATAAAGCAACAAATAATAGCTTGAAATTAAAATTGAATCATCGATTTAAGCTAAATCAACTACTTCAACCAGATCAGAGGCAATTTGCTAAAGTATAAATGGCAATAGCGTCAGAGTGTATGCAGCAAATTTAGAGCTGTCAGAGGTTTTTATAGAGTGACTGCCTCTATGCTATAACCCAGGAGCAATAATACAAAGCACACAGAGTGTATATACAGTGGTTTATCTACAATAGTATACCAGACATATGGCAGCAAATACCTTACTTAGGCACAGATAATTTCTGTTCTATAAACCGGTCAAACAAGAACACTCAGCAAGCAAGCAACACAGGAATGATGCAGGAAGAAATGCAGGAAGGAAGGAAAGCCCTCTACCAGCTTCCTTTTATAACCATCACTTAAAGGGGAGTATTATGTTCCCACCTCCTTAAAAGGAAAACACTACCTAATGCTGAGTCATTCTTCTCCAGTAACTTCCTGTAATTCTTGCATCAGTTTCCTGTCACAGTGAATCAGCATTTCTAATTGTTCAGCCCTTAAATCTATAATTATGACAAATAGACATTCTGAAAATGGAAAATCAAACAAAAAGAGGAAAAATCCAGTTTTGGAAATGTATAGGAAACTAAAAAAAAGTTACAATAAAAATGCTGGCTGGATCAAAGAATTTAAAGATGAGTTTAATAAAACTCATATGTAAGAATTAATAATAACAGCAGAAATAGTTAAAAACTGAGTGAAAATTATTAAAAATTTGAGATCTCCTGGAAATAATCAATTGCATAGTTTTTGGCTCAAATATCTGACTAGCTTATATCCAATTATAGCTAAATAGCTTAATTAAATATTGCATAAAGGAGACATCAGTGACTGGTTAATGACTGTCAAAATTATCTGATTCAAAAAGACTCAGCAAAAGGAACAACACCAGAAAAATATAGACTGATTACATGATGCATAAAATATTTAAATTACTCGCAGGAATAATAGTGGACAACAATCAAGATTATTTAAAAGAAAATGACATCCTTCTAATACTGCAGTAAGGAAATAAAAGGAAAAGCAGAGGTACAAAGTATCAACTTCTGCTTGATAAGACGGTTGATAAAATAATAAAATAGGCTTCTAATTCCCACTCTAAGATAAATAGAGGAAAATTATTTCTGGGATTTCAGGTACAAGGTGAAACAGGACCACGTTTTCAGACAAAGCAAAACCATTCTCCATTATATCTCTTCTTGCTTTAAAAAAATCACAATAGGTGTGAATTATATCCTAACCATTCTATCTGTTTTTGTCAACTTTCCATCAAGCTGATTATATCTATCTTCTTCATTAAAACCGGCTGCACCATCTTTCATACCTTGGATTCTATTATAATGCTATTGTATCAACTATGTACAATGTCTTTTCTCAAGTATCTGTAGATTGAGCATTTTCCCTATGGTTCTCAATCTTAATAATCCCTCTGAAATCAATAGGACATATTAAAAGTTTATGGTTAACATCGTAAGTGGCCAGAGGAAAAAAAGGGAGATGATGTAACTAGTGAAATGTGTATCACAATATCATCATGCAAGCTCCACTTCTTAAATATTTGTACAACAGTGCAACACTAGAATAAAATGGCAGTTTGTGACAGAATGACACAACATAAGTTTTATTATTTTGGCATTATCATGATTAGGAATGGACTTGTATGTTTAGAAGTGAGTTGAAATAAACACCATATGGTCAAATGCACAAACATAAGAAAATGAGAAGTGGATATTCAGATGCATACACAACTGATTTAGGGTATCTGGGTTTATAGCATAAATATTTGAAACACTATAAATTTTAGGAAACATTTACTACAGTTATGTTTAATGATCCAAATGAGTCTGTGGCATATAATTATCAGAGACTTTGTCATATGAATAATTTAGCCTCACAAACAATCTTGCTTGGGGGAAAAAATGAAAGGTTTTCTTTCCACACCCTCATTTTTCAAATTAGAATTAACAATACAATTTATATTTTCTCTCTAATGATGGATGGACAGCTAGATAAGTAGCTAGTATTACCTGATACTGATTCAGCTAATGAAGGATGATTGATAGCTAGGTGATTAACTAAAAACCTATCGATGCAATCAACAATAATATTAATGTATATATGTGCTGCAGACGGGAAGCTAAGACATTGAGTTGTAAAACCACATTTCCCTAGGGACTTAAGGCAATTTCTATATAAACACTGTGTTTAAATATATGTGAATGTGCAGGTAAATTAGAATTTACTTTGCCAGTTGAAATGTTATGGTTTGAAAACTGGGTTCAAAATTCATAAAAGTGAAGTTTGATCCCATGATTCCTAGATTATTGCTTGAGCTAGGAGAGTAAACAATAAATACAGTACTATTGGTTGCATTCAATGGAATCATGTATTCTAATTTAGATTCAAAATGACTTTGCTTATAGGAAAGAGATGACTTACAGTATATTAGGAAAGTATTGGCAGAGGAGCTGAAAGGACTGTCAATAGACCAGTTAGGGATTAGTTCAAAAGTTGGGGAAAAAATGGAAAAGTATATTGCAGTTTCAGTGACAGTATAACTGATTTAATCTGTTAAGAGATTTGAAAGAAGAAAGATCTGCAAATATGGATGAGAAGATGAGTAAAAATTTTGAAGAATTTGCAGTACAAATGAGTGAAATAGAAACAGTAAGTTAAGAGATGGAAAAAGATTTAAACACTCTGACACTAGCATTAGCAATAGTGATAGCACTTAGATTTATATATCTCCCCATGCTTTTTTACCACTATCTGAGAAGTTTACAAATATCAGCATATTGCCCGCAACAATCTGGCTCCTCATTTAACCAACCTCAGGAGGATAGAAGGCTGAATCAACCTTATGTCTGTTAGGATTGAACACCAGACTGTGGACAGAGTTTGTCTGCAATGCTGCATCCTAGCCACTGTACACCTATTGCATTTAAAAGAAAAATAATTTTACCTGAGACTAAGAGCATAACAATCTGGTAAAGATGGTAAAGAGAAGGTTGCTGAGGCCCTATTTTATTTTTTTTACACTGGGAGAGAGAATACATGGATGTGGAAATGGACAAGCTGTATAGAATTCACACAAGTAATGAAATGTTAAGTAACGTATTAAGAGATATATTTGTGCACGTAGCCAGTAAGAAGGTTCTATGACAATGTTTTTACACTGAACTAAAGATTAAGAATAGCAGAAAAAGGCATCAGGGAAAAGAATAACATTGATTTGTTTGATCAAGGATAAGATAATAAATGCTTTTATAAAACATTGGAAACCCTTTATGGACTTTCTGCTGAAAATGGACAGAAATGAATTGATGATTTCTAGGTTTATCAATTAAAAAGGATTGAAGATGGGAAGAAATAGCTATATAATATAATCTTAAAGCAAGTGGAATGATAATAACTAAGTTTGTTTATAATGCTGTAAAGAAGATCTGAAGTTACTTTTTAAAATATATTTTTCTTTCCTTATTCTCTGCACTTTTTAGGTATCTTTTCTTTTTTAATAATTCATATTTTGTATTTTTCCATTTTTATTTTTTACTTATAGATTTTTTTAATAAAAATTATATTCAAAATATAAACATGAATCCTATGTGAAAGGGCATTAGAATGGCATCTTCTAATTCTATTTACAAATAAACTATAATAGATATCCCACAATTCTCAGCTTTCTGATTATAGCTCCTCAGCTATCTAATATTCAGAATCAGAGGAAATTTTTGACTTTTTTTATTATGTTCATGTGTTTGTTACTCAAAATCATATTCAGATGACAGCACAAAGCCACCCTAAAGCCTTTGATGGGAATGGGAGTCTCTGGCAATGATGTTGCCACAATTTGGCAATGGAGTTGCAACAATATTATTACTTCAAATCCTCTCATCTTTTTCTTTGGAAATTAAATATAAGTACTGCACCAACAGTCCAAGAGATCGAGTATACTTAACATTTTAAAAAATGCTTCTCAACTCCTCCCCAGATGTACATACACAAAAACATCTTCTGCTTCACAATTTGGGCCCCATCATTCATGCAATCTTCCCAAACCATCCAATGCAGTTCTCACTTGATCTGTCAAGATAAATGTAGTTCCCAAGATCGGGTGGTCTATTTATGTGGTGCATACATATCAAGACATGCTTCTGTGTTTCAAGGTTGAACTCCATGTCATGCAAATTCTATAGGGAAAACAAAAAGGAGAAGGAGATGTATAGTAAAATAAGCATTATGCAATATGGTATGGATTCTCAAAAATAATTATGTGTTTTGTTTTACTGTATATATTTATTATTTCCAAGGATTGTCTCACCATTTAAAAAAAAAATGTTCCAGGTGATATACAAATAAAAAACTAAGAGCGTCTGTAATTCTTGGGATTTAGGGATTGCTTCTGCTCTGGCATCAGATGTATCAATACCTAAATGTATGACCACTTCACACTAAGCAAAAATATTATGATACCTTCTAGTGTTTCACTCACTCATATATTCAAAGAACCATGAATATTTTTCCACCTTGAAGTCTATCTTGCCAGATTAGATTTGAGTTCCAGAAGAATTCAGATTAATCACTATGATTTTCCAAAAGGTTTGATCACCCCATAAAGTTTGGATCAGCTCTACCTCCTGTGTTTCCCCAGCGGAATGTCATTGCTTCATTTATTTATTTTATCAGATTTATATACTGCCCCACTCTCCCTAAGGACTCGGGGCGGTTAACAGCCAATAAAAACATAAAAATACAACAATACAATTTAAAATCAATTAAGAGAATTAAACCAAGGCCGTTAGATCATTTTTAAAATTACAATTAAAATTAAATT
>JANHFJ010003416.1:333350-347267 GCA_032468195.1 Cerberus rynchops
GAGTCTTGAAGGTGCCATAATTGCCCACCCCTGATGTAGACACACCCACACTCGTGGACTTCAATTCCCAGATGGCTGGCTCAGGAATTCTGGGAGTTGAAGTCCACAAGTCATGAAGGAGCCATAATTGCCCACCCCTAGTCTACATAATGCCTAGAAGAGCTTGAGAGAGACTTTATCCTTAATTCTGTAAATTGTTTTAGGCACTGCTTTATGCATGATGCTCAAATATAGGTCAGTCAGAGAATGGGGATCTTTCATTCTGCTCAGGGCTACATTTCTTCATAGGTCATGGGTGGGACTGGAGATGCAATGGCATTTGTCATTGTCACAATGTTTTCTTGTGTTCCCTCATGTATAATTTGACTAATTTGTTGTCTCATCTTGTGATTTAAAGCCAGTCAAGACATAGGTTTTTCATAAAGTCAATGCCTGCTGGCCATCATCTTTAGTTGTACTCTGTGACCCCACTAGAAATAAACTGACCGCAATAAGCAAACAGGCTGTCAGTCAATTCAGATCCAAACACAGGCACCATCTTGCTGGGTTACATCCCCAGTGAGGAGGCATACGGTTACAGCCATCAGGTTTTTACCCAGAGGGTAAGCAGTTCTAAGCCTAAACTACCAATTTTGACAGAAGCATTTGGATTGCATTTAACATGTTTACACACTCACACTCATGATGAATCGTTCAGGCATATTAATTCCCAGTCATTGTGCAACAAAGACCTTTCAACATGCATGCAGCCATATGCAAAAAGCTTGTAGTTAATCTCTTGTGACTCAAATACTATATATTGGATTCACAGCACCCTAATTCAAGCATGAAGCTATAAACAGAGATGTGCAGATTGCAAAAAATCCAGGCCACTTTTTGGCAGTGCATGCAGTATCGTGGCTAAGAGTATCTTTTTATGGATTTAAAAATATGTAGAATATTTTATATCCTCTGCACCTCTATAAATGCAGAAACATGGGGTATATTTAAATAGCTGTTACTGTAATTGCCACAAAAACCTATTTGAATCCATAGGAACTTCATTTTGTATGGGATATACAAACATGCATATTTTTGCTTGACAGGCTTTTAAAATATAAATGTATAAATTGTTTCTGCTGGTTGTTATGAAGGGGCGAATTGCATCTTCGTATATTTCTGTTTATTTTACTACATTCTTATTTTTTTCTTTTCTTTCTTTTCTATTTATTCCTTTTTTTAGTTTGCATCTTTTCTTTTTAATTAAAATGTTCAATAAAATTATATAAAATACTTTAGGATATGCCAGGCTGTAGCATATTGTACCTTCCTTTCAGAAACAGTGTAATGCCAGTTACTTGCATCTATTTGGGAGGAAAATTGGTGGAAGTTAAACACCCAAATCATGATTAGTGGAATCCTTAGCTGTCTCTTTTAAATTGACTAAGTATTGAATAGATTTGCCTTTTGTATCTTAGACACATTTTAAGCTTTAATTTTTTCTATTATCTCTCCAAAGCCACTACAATTGGTATACATCCCACTGAAAATTGTTGTCATATTAGGCCTTATATAAGAATGATTTCACTACACAGTTTTGCAGCAATATCTTTCCATTATAAATTTAATATGAATTTAATAAACAAAGAAGCTACAGTGTTATCTGCCCAAAGTGGTATGTAAGGCCTGAAACCTTCTCACTGAGTTGAACTACAACTTCAAGATAGGAGTTGACAATGATGGCTAAAGATATGAAAATTATAATTAATCTCAGGGCAGTATCGGTTTATCTTTTGTAGCCAATACATTGGCTACAAAAATCCAGATGTCCACTAGATGGCAACAATATGTTAGAGTTTTCTGCATATCTTCTTATCATCTAGTGGTCAACTTTATTTTTGAAGCCCAGAGTATAGTCCAACTCTATAGTGGGTTATTCCTCCGACATTCCTTTCTAGCTCGGTAAGACAAACCTCCTGCAGCGACTTAAGTTTTCTTATCAGACATTCTGCCTCATATTTACTGATTTAGCTTTGATTTCAGAGAAATGTTAGAGACGTCAGAGAAGGTCAGTTAATATCCACATTCTTTCAATCATGATTGAGGAAGTGGGAAAGAAAAAGCCATAAAGAAAAGGCATCGGAGGGGGCTTGGAACTGTCTGTTGAGTTTGATAATGCTTGCTAGGTCTTATGTTCGGTAACACAACATAATTGTTTCAAAAGAAAGTGAGAAGCCAGTCGAGGAACCCTAAAGCATCTCCAGATGCTTCTAATAATTGTTTTCATTAATTCCTTCTTATTATGTGTGACAGAAGGGAAAGGCATTTAAATGACATTCTGTGCCAGACACACATGAAAATCAATATCCTTGAGCATATCAACAGTACATAATCCAGGGCTTTAAAAGGGGATCATACTAATCAAAATACTTATTTTGACTTATTTGTACCCCTTTAAACATAAAATTTCCCTGAAAATAATGAAGTTTATTGGGAACATTTCTTGGTATCCTGCTCAGTAACTTTTAAGCCTTTACATGTTTACCTGTTCTTGTTTCTGTTTCTGCAATTTTGTCCTCAAGAGTTAGACCAATGTTTTCCAAGGTGAACAAATTCCCAGTGTACTCCTTCAACTCTCAGAATTTCCCAGCCAGCGTGACTACTGCTGAGAATTCTGGGATTACATATTACAAATTCAGGTTTATGTATCTGGACCACACTATAAAAAAGATGTTGAGATTCTAGAAAAAGTGCAGAGAAGAGCAACCAGGATAATTAGGAGACTGGAAACTAAAACATATGAAGAACAGTTACAGTAACTGGGTATGGCAAGTCTAGTGAAGAGAAGGACAAGGGGAGACATGATCGCAATCTTCCAATATTTGAGGGGCTGCCACAGAGAGGAAGGGCCAAACAGTTTTCCAGACAAGGAATAATGGATGGAAACTGATCAAGGAGAAATTCAACCTAGAAATCAGGAGAAATTTTCTGAAAGTGAGAGCAATCAACCAATGGAACAGCTTGCCTTTGCAAATTGTGGGAGCTTCATCACTGGAGGCTTTCAAGAAAAGATTGGACTGACATTTGTCAGAAATGGTGTAGGGTCAACTGGATGTTGGACTAGATGACCTACAAGCTCCCTTCCAACTCTGTTAATATGTTACTAAGATAAAGCAAGGATAAAGTCATAGTTTCCATTAGGGGATTTATATTTGGTGCCTTTCACTAGGCAAAAGTGACAAGTCCAATTCTCTCTCTCTCCCTCTCTCTCCCCCCTCTCATGTATACATACATGCATGAATACATACATACACCTCTGGTGTATGAGGGCTATACAAATAGTTCTCAATCCCGACCACATTTGGGATCAGAACTTCTGTCACTAAGTGAAACAACTATTAAGTGAGTCATCACACAACCATGCTTGATTTTATAACAGTTTTGCCATTAAGCAAATGGCAACCTACATGGTTGTTAAGTGAAACCAACTTCCCCCATTTATGTTGTTTGTTTGGAAGCCCCCTGGGAACATTGCAAATGACGATCATGTGACCTGTGATACTGCAACTGTCATAAATACACAGTCAGTTTCCCAGAACCTGAATCACAATCACATGACTAGGGGGACGCTACAATGGTTGTAAATGTGAATACTGGTCATAAGTCACTTTTTGCAGTACCATTGTAACTTCAAACAGCTGCTAAACAAAATTGAGGAATATCTGTATTACTGCTGTACTATATCAATTGTGTTATGATCCTGATGATCAAGTAAATTAACATTACAGGGGAATCTAAGCTTGAAAATAGCAAACAATCATAACCAGGGCAGAGAAATAAAGCAGTCTGTGGCAGCCACAGGTGTGTCACACTCAAGGCCCAGGGGCCACCCTAGAAACAGCAAAGGACTGCCCCATGGTGCCTCTGCCAGTGAAAACTGAGCTCAGGAGGGTTGTGTGCAGCCCTCCCAGAGTCCATTTTCAGTTGTGACGGCCTGCTGCCACCCTCTGCCAATGAAAATGGAGCTCTGGAGTCTGTTTTCAATGGCAGAGCACTTGGGCCACCGCAGACACCCCCCCCCCGACAGGAGTGATGTCAAGCTGGCCACACCCATCCTGGCCATGCCCACCCTGCCTCCTAGGTAAAACACAACCCTGATGTGTTTGATACCCCTGCCTTAGATCAATCAATTAATGAGACTGGCTGAGCTTGATAGAGGCAAGATATTTTACCAAAGTGATGAAAGGAAAACCATAGCTTAAATCCCAAACAAGCAGAAAGTACTTGGAAGCAGTTCAGATAGATACCTCCCTAATTCACATAGGCTTAAGGAGGAGCAAGAGGAGGTACAGCAAATTCAGACATGCAAAATTGTGATAGTATAGCCAATCTCAATAAAAGGAGTTTTAGTCTTCCTGTAGAATTAATTCCTGGTCTGGTCTACCTGGTGGGACTGATGGGTTTGTTATTTGAGGAGTTGTAATATAAGTATTATTTTCTCCCAAAGTGTGAAATCTTCAGTTTAAAAAGAAACTTTGGACACCTAAACATGTGCTGGAATGTTAAGTATTTTCAAATGCCCCTACATTAAAAAAAACTTTATATAAAACAATACATATTATGTATGTAAAGTATGTAAACATACATACATATATAGTATGTATGTAAAAGTATACTATGTATTACATAGTATGGTATGTAAAGACCTGCTAATTCTAAATTGAAAAGACCTGTTCTTCATCAATTATATAATGGCCAAGGAACTCTTCTCTCATTCAGTATTTGAACAAGAATTTTACTCTTGGGAAGCTCACCAGGAGAACTCTTTAGCAATTAGAATAGATATACCAGTTCATATGCTTAATTTCTGATTTTTCATTGTTAAGAAAACAAAGTTAGGTATTAATAATTTAACTGAATAATATTATATGGAGAGATGTATAACATTCATTTGATTTAATACATTAGTCTTTGGCGGAGGGTTTCCTTTTTACATACCATTAAAATACTAAATAAATAAACAGTAAAGCCTGTTTGTTCTCCTCTCTTATTGTTTTCTTAGATTCATTTCAGTTTATAGCCTGGCTTGCAACTAGAATTGTAACAAAAAACACATGTTTTTTTATTCCCAAAAGATTCTCATTCAAGGTAATGTAGTAATTACAATGTTTAGGGAATAATTTGGAGTGAAAACTAATGATAATGATCCAGTAATAAAAAATGCTTTTTGGACTTGAAACAAATCAATCCATTCTAAATTTGCTTAAACTTTAGCCTTTTGCAATGTGGATATAAGATCTTAAGAAGAGCTGTGTTGGATAGACAACAAAACCCCGTTAGTTCATTTTTCTGTTTCCTCAGTGACCAGCAAGATGCCTATGAGATACCTCCAACCAAGCCATGAGAATAATAGCACCTTCTCTTGATTTTTCCCTGAAATTGCTGAGAAATCTCATACCTTCTTACCCCTTATCCTTATCTATCAGTAGTGACAAAACCATCATGACTAATAGCCACAATCATCTCATCCTCCATAACACCGACATTCTCATATAGAGATGTCTACCTGTTGTTATTCTTTAATATAGAAAATATGAAATATATTTAATATAGGAAATTAATATAGAACTAAGACACACTAGGTTCCCCAGTAAGTGTACATAGGATAAAGTGTATGTTTAGAATTGCCATCTGTTGTTTATTTTTATGAAGCATTAAATTTCATAATTAAGCTGTGTTTCATTGAACTAATCTATATTTTACAAAGACTGGCATTTCATTTCAGTAGTCAGGGAAGAAGAATAGATGGATCAAAAGTCAAGTCAAGTTTGGTGTTGATACACAAGGCAATGGGAGAAAGCAAATAATTAAAAATCTAGTTTGAAAAGAAAAGATGAAATAAGAAAAATACTAGTTTAGGGGATAAAGGTCAGGAAATGTGTGACATTTGATCAAAAATAGTTCAGGACCTATAGATATAGAAGGATTTTTCTAAGCAATGTATGTACAAATTGCATGTGGAACCACCATTTTACTTCTACACATACTCACTTTTCAGACATGCATATTTTGTGTTCTTAAGTAATTAGACTGTCCCCATTGGAAATATAGCAGTGGCCACAAGCAAGAGCAACATTCCTGTTTTCCTAAGCAGCAGTAATCAAATTTAGCAAATCTCATCGACTCCATTCCCTCACACAGACTCAAAACTGGATTGAAACCAGATGAAAAAGAAAATTTCACACACATTCATCATGAGTTCTGTTCCCATGACACAAACAACCCAGCTATCCCTTCTCCCAGTCAGTAAATTCTCCATTGTGTACTGTAAGGACATGATCAGAGGCAGATGGATTTCTGATGAGCTGCCATATTTACAGACTGTTGAAAAGGAATTTGGAAGACTATCTCTTCCTGCCCCATTTCCCCCTTTTTTCCTCCCCTGCCCACCCAAGCCAGAGGTATGCATGATTCAAATTTATATGATAATAGAAAGGGTTTTTGCAATAGAAAGGGTTTCTGCAAAGGTATCTTAACAACCTTTGACTTGTTTCTGTTTATTTTTTTATTCTGCCATGAAAACTGAAACAACCATAGAGATAGAGCATCTAGAAAAGTCCTGGGAAAGGAACTTCCCTTAGTTTCAAGCAAAAGAAGATTACTTAAATTCAGAACATGACTCCACATTGAAGTAAATTTTATGCTGTACAAAATCTGGCTGTATTTAGAATTAAAACTAACCCCTAAATATATTTGGCAAAAATATGCAGAGTATAAAAATGGCCTTGATGGAAAGACAGAAGATCCATTACCAAGGCAATGAATAAATAAACATGATTCAAATTCATACGAAGAAAGAGATTGACTAAAATGCCTTAAAAAATGCTCTCTTTTACTTCTCATGAAGATAAAGAAGGAATAGGGGAAACACATTCAAGCTTTACATTAGACATTCTAATAAAAGTAGATTTAAGTCCATGAAATATCTGCTTCTTGATTTGATCTTTGTAGTGTTGACATCTACCATTCCCTGTGGACATCCCTATTTGTTGGCCTCTTTGTA
Source organism: Cerberus rynchops (assembly GCA_032468195.1). Lineage (NCBI taxonomy): Eukaryota > Metazoa > Chordata > Lepidosauria > Squamata > Homalopsidae > Cerberus > Cerberus rynchops. The sequence goes on from JANHFJ010003416.1 coordinate 340,393, forward strand.
TCTTTCATAAATGGTAGAAATTAGGAGAAAATAGATCAAATAGATCAAATTAGATTGTTTTAATATCCAGTCACCAACATCTTTTGATAAAATATAGCTCAATAAAGTAGTGACTGATAATATGTTAGCTATATTTTGGCATGGAATGTGAAAAAGGAAGGAAATTATTTTTACATTCATCTGCTAATGAACCAAAAAACTACTCTGATGTTTTCAATGGCTAAGCCATAGTCAGTATTGTTTGCTGAAAAGAGTCCTTACAACACAGTTCTCCAAAGCTACCATTCCTGAAAATATCAATTCATCAAATATCAAGATATCTATGCTGAGTTGTCAGCTAATTATAACAACTACATAAGTTGAAGAAAGATGGTGATGATGAAGAGGCTGCAATACACAATAAGTTCACAAAATAATTGTTCATTTCTAGGAAGACATAATTTCTTCATAACATGCCATTTCTGTTCATAAAATCCAATTCCACTCCAGCTATACAGCCTACTTGGCAGACACGTGAAACTGTATTGTCATGACTATCCTTCCTGGACAACAAAAATATGAATTAGCACTAGATGGAAGCAAAGAGTATGATTGATTTTGCTTCATACAGCCTATCCCACTTTGATATCATCCAGATTTTGCAACCCACGTCCATTGGCCCAATGGATGGATATAGAATGTCCACTCCATGCTTTATGGCAAAGTTGCAATGGTGTGAAAAACTGTCATAAGTCACTTTTTTTCAGTGCCATTGTAATTTCAAATAGTCACTATATAAATGGTTGAAGACTACCTATATATGGTCACTAGGAGTCAAAACACCTTGATGGCACACAATCAGAGCCACTGAATATTACCTGGGAGATATTCCAATCTGGCTCAGTTTTCTATTTCTACTCCCTCTGTTTCCCACCATTGTATTTAAATAAATATAAATAACTTTTTAACAGCTTGGGACCTTTTGCAATGCACAGGGCTCATAAGAAAGTAGATAAGGTTTGGTTTTTTGTGAAGACCCAGACCAGAGCAAGTCTGCTTGCTCCATTCTAGAGAAAAGACAATCTGTGCTGCATTGTCATGACCCAGACTTCGGCTGGATCTGACACTCACTAGTACCCTTTCTTTGTATTTCACAGTGACTATAAAAACATATTTGTATGCTGGGCTGATATGAAATGCTAAGCTGCATGCAGCCCTTCCATGTTTAACAAATAAATAAAGGCAGCTTTTTGAGGATCTGATGTGATTGAGTGTGTTGTGTACAGTTTCATAATTCTGTTGCAATTTTGCAATGCTTGCTGATTGAATGCAGCTTCACTTGGTACTTTGGTTTGACCTTGTAGGAAGCTCCGTGAAGACAGCAAACATTGATGGATAACAAACAAAACTCACAGCTAGTCAAATGTAACAAAAATATTTATTTCACCAGGCAACTATGAAAAACAAGAACTCAAGCTTGAGACTGATAAAGGCATGGTCTAGATGTATCAGTTCGAATGAATTTAAATGCCTATAGACGGTTGACTTTTATCCAAGAGCATTAAGGAAACTTGCTGATGGTTTGGCCATAGCTTTATGCATCATCTTTGAGAATTCCCAAGGAACTAATGAAGAATCAGATAACTGGACAAGAACAAATGTGTTCACAGTGGTAGAAAAGAACTGGAAGCGCTACAGATCTCAATGCAGATTCTAAAGAGATGGAGCTTGAAAACATTGTGATGATTAATAGAAATGAATGCTGATTTGTCACAAAGAGTTCTTGCCAGACTACCTTATCTCATATTTTTGACTGGGAAACTTCCTTAATAGATTGCACAATTGCTGCAGACTTTTTTGTTTTACACAATAAATCATGATGTTTTGATTAGTAAAATTAGTTAAATGTGTCCGAATGGCATTGCAATGTAAAAACATGTCTGGTTAAAAACATCATAGTCAAATTTTGCTCATCACTTCATCAGAGACAGATTGACCACTTTACCACAATATTTGGTCCTTGGTCCTTGGATGAATATGGATAGGAAGTGGTAATCAGATTTGTAAATGGCACATAATTAATGTGGATGGCTAGTGTCCTAAAAGTTAGAAAAATAAAACCAAATAGTTTATCAGTTGAACCAGTTATCCAAAGAATTGAACACATTCATTGGGATGTGTTTGATTAGAGGCTAGGGATGCTTCAGAGTTGGCTTCTGCCCTGAGTAGGAGGTTGGATTCAGTGGCCTAAGTGCTCTTTACCAACTCTTTTAGGTTTCTAAACAGAAAATCCAAAACTTCTATCTGATTCTCAATTGGGGCAGCCAGAAAATCTGCAAGCAATAACCCTTCCCTGCAATTAGCTGCTGACATCTGACATCTGATACTCAGAGACGAAACAAATAATCTCCAAAATGGAAATGTTTTACACATTTTCTTTGGCCATGATTATTGCCTTTTCAACTCCAAAGGAGAGGGGGGAAGAGGAAAGGAAGGTCTTGTTTTTTCTGGGATTTTTAAAAAAGTATTATTATTTTTAATACAGTTCGATTTGCTAAATTCCATTCTCCTTTTCTTTCTGTGACATGAATTATATCTCTTAAAGGCTGTCTTATAACAGAGAAAAGTTTATAGGAGAAGGGGTTTCATTAGCTGCAGTTCCCATGAAGTTTATGGGGGAGGGGGAATAACAAGATATGTGTAAAAATAAATAAAATTTGCAGTATTTGATGATGGCTGAATATGAACATGGAACAACAACAGTTCAAAAAATGAAGAGGATTTAGATTGTGTGAGCTTTCATTTGAATGCACAATAGCAAAATCCATATGCCATCTCCATCCCATATCTCCTAAGATTTGCCAGTCTAAGAAAAGAGCTGCACAATGTAGAACCTAGAATAATTTTAATTCGTTTGGTCAGCCACTGCATTTATTTAAATTTTGATTTGGTTTTAAATTGTTACATATCTGTGTTTTTAATAGGCTGTACACTGCCTCGAGTCCTTTGGGAGGGAGGCGGTATAGAAATCAAATTTATTTTATTTTATTAATTTGATTTATATACCGCCCCCTCTCCCAAAAGGGACTCGGGGCGGTGTACAGCCATTAAAAACACAGATATGTAACAATTTAAAACCAAATCAAATAAACATAAACATAACATAACATAACTTTATTGTCACTTTGAATGTACACTAATCAACGTACATTAAAATGAAATTTCATTGCATACAGCTCTCAAAGAATCACCACTTCCAATATACACTACATAAACGTGACAAAATACAAAATTATGCATATACCCACATATATTATATGACAGAGAAACAACACAGTCTAGTTCTGATGTATACATGTACATGGCAAGAAAAACAAACCTTGCAATCTGGTAGTTCTGCTAGAAATACTTTGAAACCTGCACCCGGAGAGGAGCAACAGAAACAGACTGTAAAGTGGGTGTGTGGGGTCTCTAACAATGGTTTGAGCTCTAAGCACATAGTGTCTCTAAGCAGTATCCTGAATAACAGGAAGTGAGTTTCCTATAATCTTCTCTGCTGTCCTTACCACTCTCTGAATGGACTTTCTACCTGAGGCACGGCAGCCACCAAAGCAAACAGTGATGCCATTTGTTAAAATGCATGAGTCACCATGGGTGAATAGGCGGCTAAATAAATAAATAAATAAATAAATAAATAAATAAATAAATAAATAAATAAATGCTCTCAAATGGTGCCTCTGTAGAAAGTGGCGAGGACGGAAGGAGAAAGATATGTTCTCCTCATCCAATGCAGGAAATGTAGAAATATGAGCATTTCCATCACCTGCCATGTCATGAGAGGACATGTATATACATGCTCCATCCAATGAAGACACCATGACCTGAATGACTGAGAATCTCCATAGAGCAGGGGTGTCAAACTCGATTTCATTGAGGGTCACATCAGGCTTGTGTTTGACCTTGCAGGGCTGGGGGGGCACGTGGCCAGAGTGGGCATGGCCAGCTTGACATCTCTCTTGTTAGAGGTGCCTGTGGTGGCCCAAGCGTTCTTCCAGCAAAAATGGGCTCCCAAACTCAGTTTCAGCTGCAATGGGCTCCTACAACCCTCTGTCAGTGAAAACAGAGCTCGGGAGGGCCACATGCAATCCTCCCAAGCTCTGTTTTTCCTGGCAGAGGTACTGTTCACCGGTTCTTCACTGTTTCCAGGGCGGCCCTGTAGACCAGATCTAACCACCCCTGGGCCTTGAGTTTGACACCCCTGCCATAGACAATGAAGATATAATGTGTTCTTTGATTGTCAACTATGTGCCTTTCTTAGGCTTAAATATTTAGCATCCCTACTTGGAAGAGCAGACCACCGGGATATGAATCTCAGATTGTTCTATTTGCTGGGCTCCAATCTGTACAGGTAGTCCTCAATTTACAGCCAACATTGAGCCCAAAATTTCTGTTGCTAAGTGAGACAGTTGCTAAGTGAACTTTGCCCCATTTTGTGACCTTTCTCATCAATTACCGCATTGTTAAATTACTGTAGTAAGACGGTTGTTCAGTGAATCTAGCTTCCCAATTGACGTCACTTGTCAGAAGATCGCAAAAGGGGATCACATGATCCTGGGACACTGGGACCATCACAAATATGAACCAGTTGCCAAGGATTCAAATTTTGATTATGTGACTGTGGGGATGCTGCAATGGTTGTAAGTGTGAAAAATGATCCTAAGTCATTTTTTCAGTGATACTGTAACTTCAAATGGTCACTAAATGAACTGTTGTAAGCTGAGGACTACCTATACATAGTGAACAGAACTTCTAAGTTGGTAATTATGACAGCTGAGCTAAGAGCCTGTTATATTGAATAGATGTCCTGTAAAGATGTATTCATGTATTCATCTGAATTGTGATTTTTGGTATTTACCTCTTATTTATTATAGTATTTTCTTTTATCTATTTTACCCTGGCATTAGGTCCTGTATTTTAATTTTGCTTTATTTCTTTTGTTTTTGATATGGTCGTAAAACTAATCAGTTAATAATCTGTCTAACCAAGTCTTCAGATTACTGAATCCTCCAAAGACATAATGGCTGCCACTCTGGATTTTCAAAAACCAGAATTTGTAACCTACAAATGGCATGCCGAACATGTTGGTTCTAATTTGTATCCAGTTACAAATTAGATGCACATATATCGATTTTTCTTCCTTCCACTTTGTTTCTTTGAATTGTATTACCTCAGACTTAGAAGTCTACATGGCGAGCTCTAGTTTTGAAATTGGACAGAGCTAATGGAGAACAAGATTCACATAACAGGCATCACGCAGTCCATTAAAACATTAGGAGAAATCCTGGATTTCTTAATGTGTGCGTGCTCTAGGAATAATGAGTTTGAAATCATCTACCATTAAGAAAAAGTCTTACAAATAAATCAGGACATTTCTCTTCCAACAACAGACGTCAATCATTATTCCTAATTAAAACAATTGCTGATGGAAGTAGGCTCTTTTTCATGAAATACATGGGCAATTTTTGTGATTAAACAGTTTTGCCTCTTATCATCATTCCCATAAGTAAAACATCTCCCCAATAGTATGACTCTAAAATAAAGGGATTTTAAGCTTTTATTATTCGCTCATGAATAAAAGCAGAGCATAAAAGGCATAGACAGCAAGCAGGATGATATCCAAATCTCTTACAAGCTGCCAGGAGCTCCTTAATAACAGCAGCAGAGATGCCCCATTGGGTGGCCAATTTGTCAACAGTACAGCAAGGCTCTCACCAAACAACAAACCCCACATTTTTATCAAAACCTGGCACCAGGACTTCATGGTCCTGCTATTGTCAGGAGACTGCAAGTCCTGATCTCAGCTGGGTGTCTCAAGACTCTGGGATGAGAAGTTAAAGCCTGAGGACTTTGACAGCTAGAATAGAATAGAATAGAATAGAATAGAATAGAATAGAATAGAATAGAATAGAATAGAATAGAATAGAATAGAATAGAATCCTTTATCGGCCAAGTGTGATTGGACACACAAGGAATTTGTCTTTGGTGCATATGCACTCACTGTACATTAAAGGAAACAGTACATTTGTCAGGAATCATAAGATACACTTAATGATAGTTATGGGGTACAAATAAGCAGAAAAGCTTCGAAGTTACATGAAAATTCCACTGCCTTCTCCTTTATTCAGTAAACAAGGGTTTAAAAAAAGTAAATTACCTGAGAATAACATCTAAACCTCTAGAGTGTCCTTAATATGAAGGAGAAATCAAAATACATCATTAAACCCCTCTAATCGTCTTCTGCATTGTCACTACATTTGGAAATTTGCTTCTCTATATATTTGCCAAAGTTCAGAAAATGGTAACTGTATTCTTATATGACGTCTGAGCTATTCAGCTAATCCCTGCTGGATGAGATTATATAAACAACTTGAAGACTCTGATCTTCAACTACAATCCAAGAGTTTGAAGAAGCCATCATGTCCTCCTCAAATAATCTCTGATAGATTATAGTCCTGCCTCCATCTGAACACATCCAGTGAAAGGAGCCGTTGTGGCCATTGGTTTTACTGTTCTAATACATCAGAAGTTTCTTCTAATGTTCAATCTACATTCCGTGGGGGCGCAGTTAGAATGCAGTTCGATTCTGAATGGCTCAAGATTGACTCATCCTTTCATTTTTCCAAGGTCAGTAAAATGAGGGCCCAGATTGTTGGGGGCAATATGATGACTTTTAGAGAGGGCTGTAAAGCACTGTGAAGCAGTATATAAATGTAAGTGCTTACTGCTATCCCTGTAAATTAAGATTACACCGTGTAACACATTTTCAAAAAATTTCTGTTTCTGGTTTCAAATTATTGATTTCTGGTTAATTGAGCAGCAAGTACGTAGAAAATAGT
>JANHFJ010003416.1:360012-372779 GCA_032468195.1 Cerberus rynchops
TGCGTAAGCATTTCACTGCATATCGTACCATGTATGACTTTGTATGTGACCAATAAAATTTGAATTTGAATTTGATTTGATTTAAATTGTATGATAAATTCAAGATGAGCATATTCTGAAAATACTGGCAAACTGGACCTTCACCACAGTAACACCTCCATCTTGATGGAACATAATCTGGTTCCAATAGTCACGCATAAGAACTTGTAAACTTCCAATTGAGTCTGCCACAATGTGAAAAAGCACTCACTTTCCTGCAGCTGAAGAAGCAATGAACAGCAACCAAAGAAAATCCTATCTTTGCAAACATTTCATTATAGGAGCCAGAAGCTTCTTCTCCACTGATGAATTGAAGTACTACCTATTCATCCATACATGTATCAGCAGAAAATGATAGTGGTGAAATATACTATTAATTTCTTAATCAGTGCCATTCCAAATTTCTAACTTGATTGTTGCTTGTGAATTAACACATTGCCTAATCATGCTCCTACAAGGTGCATTATGCAAACGAAACTGGTTTAACCCACTAGTTTTAATATCCCTTCTCTTTCAAAAGTCCCTCAAGGGGCAACCCCCTCTCACCCCAAAATAACAGTGGTATAGAGTTCAAAATCTTTGAGATTTTCTGCCTTTTGTCTTAATAAAAAATGGCTAAATACTCAGGAGTGATTGGGAGCACAAAGAGAGCTAATTACATGTGGAAACACCATTATTTTTAACCTTCAGGTTTAGAAAAAAGACCATTTAATGATGGATTGCTCTTGAACTTAATAATGTTTACAAATCTAAATGACTGCAGTTTTCTTGGTTGAGCTCCACAAGATGAGAACCATTGTTTTCTTTGATCAGGGGATCCTACCATTTGGATGAATAATTTGTTCCAAATTGCCATATGTATCCTATCTTAAACACTCTATAAGTCCTTTCTACTAGTCAGTAACTAATCAAAACAGGTACTTGAGATACATAGCTCTCAATGATTTGTCATTCCATGGGTGAAATGATCTTAATCACATAAACGCTTGTTGGTGTTTTGAGTCTATAAATATATAATTATATAGAGAGTATTGGTTTTTCAAATGGTAAATGGCAATACGGGGCCAGAGTAGATTTTTTGCTGCTTATAAATATTATTGCAATATCTTAAAATATTGTTATTTTAAGATTTGAATAAAGTTTACTTTAAAGTTATAAGGATGGGAAAGAGACAAGGAAGGCAAAAAAATAAATCAGCTGTGAAATGTGGGATACTTCATACAATGCAGTTTTTTGTTGGATTTTATTATGTTTCAATAAGCCTCACTGGGAAACATTGACTGGCATGCCAAATAATTAAACTAATAACAGCGTAATTGTAATGAAGGAGGAAGAAAAGGGGGAGGAATAGTTTTCTAGTTAAAAGAAAATTTTCCTTGAAAATCTGAAATAACACAAAAGTCCTATATACTGAAACACAAGCCACAAGAGAGGTGGCTTGGTGCTCTCGGAGTGTGGTTGTGTTTTTGCAGACATTTCATTACCCAAACTAGATTATAGCATCATTGCTAGTGCTAATATCACAAGGACTAGCACTGAGGATTTTACCTAGCTTGGGTAATGAAACATCTGCAAGAAAACAGCCAAGCTCAGAGAACACAAAGGACCCCTCATTTCAATCCAGAGTTACAAATATTCCCCTTTATTGGTATAAGCCACAAGGCCAGATCTAAAGACGTTGATGATTAAATAAAAAGATAAAATTTAGGGCCATTCCACTGCAATATTTTGTACAGAAATCTTCTGTCGGTATGACAAGAAGCAGCCCCAAGTTCTAATAAACAGAAATGTGTAGAAGGGAAAATGAAGAAGTGGTGTTTGTTTATGTGTATGTGCACATGAGGATGACAGCTGTACAGGTCAGCAATTATACAAGCAGACATTAGCAGTTTTTTTGAATTTGATTCACCAAATCTTTTAAGTGCTGCATATATATTTGGAGCTGCCCATCAATTCCATAGTCTAAATATAACGTATAACACTGCTTTAAGATATAATGAAAACAGTATTTTGTCATTTCATGCAATTTAGAAAGGAACATCAACTTAAAAAAAATAATTACACATATATCCTGCATGGGAAAGTTCACATTACCAATAAGTAAAAAAACAACAACCCCAAAACCTAAATGTCAAACTGTCTCATTTCTTGTTCCAGACTGATTGTTTTTTTTTCAGGGAAACATGATTGCAGAAACAACTAACTTTCTAGATCTGAAATGAAAGCATTTTGCCTGGATGATTTATTATGGGAAATATACAAGTCTAAAGGTATTGACAGATTGGGTAATTCCAAATCAGATGACATTCTAGAGGGAATACAGAATTTTATTTATTTATTTTTATGCGTCTTCTCAGTCTTCTCAATTATCCCTCTGTCACACTGTACTTCAATAGAAATTGCTAGTCAAGCAATCTGCTTCAACAAAAAGTGAAAGTTATGGCTATTATGTTGCAAAAAGCTATAATCATAAACATTTAGATTCCTTTAGCAGCTGGCAATTCTAAGCTCTGCGTATATTTAAGACTTTAAGATAGAAGTTTTGAATTTTCCCTACTGTAAAAATATAATCCCGGAAAAATTTAAGGCTTTCACGGCAGGGCTAATTTTCTATATCCGTATTATGAATTGCAATTTACATCTATTTTAGTTTCCATTAGTTTGCTTTACATACCACTATACATTACAATGTTAGGATTGTTTCATGACTGCCGGAAAACTACAAGGAGTTAATCCTCCAGAATATAACATTAAATGTAACTATTTAAATGGTATTGTGAAATTTTATTAAAACAAATAGTAGTTTTCAGATACTACAGTTAGGCTTTAACTCTTTCTGGTAACAACAAAAATCTGCCAATTTTACAGATATTCAAGTTTTAATAATGAGATTTCTCATCCCTCCATGATTTATTTCATGTATTAAAATTTGAAATTTATTCTCAGGTATTCAACCATGGAATCATTCCCATCACTGCAGAAACAGATGCTTGAGAATCCTGTGACACATGTTTCTGCAGTTTATTCATTTCTTATTGGCTTATGTTTTCCTTCAGTTGCGATGAGGTTTCCCACCCATCCAAATAGGATATATTTCTCTATTATCCATTAAGATTTTATTCAGTGTAACTTTAACTATCCAACAGCTGAACCAGATTAATTCTTTGAATATAGTTTGGTGTACATTTTTGGAGATGTTACATAAGCAGCAGGCCCTAGAAAGCCAAATAAAAAGCAATTATATCTGTGTTAGTCCATGGCGGAGGGGGGGAGAAGGGGGAAAGGGGTGGAGACATCCCCCAAATGAATCGGTCCAACCAATTTGATCTTGCCAGGAAACGGAAAACAGCTGGAGGCCCCCCACTCTAAAGATGTGCAGGGCTCTGATTTCCTGCGGCATCACCGGCCGCCTGGAATGACTCCCACTGAATTTTATTTGCTCTGCAAGATATTTGGGACTTGACACCTGGATTTTAGTCTTTTTTGTATGTTTTTAGACTTTCATTATTGTTTTGATAATAGCGTTTATAAACGTTTTAGTACTGCATAGTCTTGTAAAACAACCGAGAGTCCAGTGGGATTGTAGAGGGTAAAGCAATGTTGTAGGAAGATCTCATCCTGTCCTTGTGAAACATAGCTGTATGAAAAAAATACAGTAAACAAACCTAAAAACACCATGTAAATTAACACGCCAAAGGTTGCCCAATCTTTTCTTCACAAGGTTTCATCAAGGAAGATAGAACAAAAAACAAGGGGACTGAGAAGAAATTGTTTCAAAAATTAAGGTAGACGCTTTGCGACATTAGATGCATAGTAGAGCTCAACTCTCATCCCTGTAACCCTGCAAAGCTTTCACCTCTGAAGTTGTTATTTACAAGCCGGAAGAAAATGCTCTTATTGCCAAAAGAAGCTTTCTTTGAAAGACTGATCAATGTCAGAAAGGGAACTTTATTGGAATGGTGACAAAGTCAGGTCAAGGTAAATTCCCAATTTCCATTCTGGAAGGTCTCAGCACTTTCTCATACTATCAGTATTGTGACATGTAGTAGATATTACTTTCATCTCTACGACTAACATTTTATTTATTTTTTATTTATTTATTTATCCTTTGTAGGGCCATCCATTTCACAACAATGACTCTGGGTGGTGTATAAGAGAACTACTAAACCATCTGCATGTAACCCATGACGTCCAAGGTTAAAGCAAAACAAAACAAAAACCAATCAGAAAAACCACATCAACAGCAGAGCTTGCCTTACCATCTGGACCCAAAGCCTCAGGAAACAATCTTCAAAGCCTTGAAAAAGGCTAACAGGGTTGAGGTTGTTTGGGTTTCCTAGAGGAATGCTATTCCACAGGGCTGCACTACCACAGATAAGATACAACTTCTGGGTCCAACAAGATGGCATTGTTTAATGGTAAGACTTAGAATAGGCTCTCCTAAATGGATCTGGAGGTTGACCGGAAACAATGGAAGGCAGTCAGTCCCAAGCTGTGCATGGCAAAGGATGGGGTTATTTGTAGGGCTGCCTTCCCCCACAAACATCTGCCACCCCACGGAGTCTCATAGAGAGGGCATATTTTAAATTTTGCCACCTCATGAGATTGAGGACACATACCTTTTTGGTGGTTGCTCTTGAAATGTTCTTCTCCAGAACATACAACAGCCCCCAACTCTGCATTAGGAAAGCTTTTAAGACTTGGCATTTTTCCCAGGAATTTGGGTCAAGTTGAATGGAGTCCACTTTTTATTCTTTTGCTTATTGTACCCAGTTGCCATCTTATATTTATATAATCTATTTCTTTATAATATTTGTTTTTTTCCTCCAAGTTTCTGCTTTATTTTTCTGTTGCATGCTGCCCAGGGTCACCCAGTTTTAGTTGGGTGGCTTTTTAAATCTATTAAATTCTGGATCAACTGCAGCTTCCAAATATTCTTTAATAGTCCCCCCAAGTACAGTGCATTACGATAATTCAGTCTGGAGATGGCTAAGGCTTGAATCACTGTGAGCAAAGCTTCACTGTGCAAGAACTGGCACAAGTGACTCACAAGACAAATCTGTACAAAAACCCTCTTAGCCACAACTGCCCACTGTTGTTTGAGCAAGACCTATGGGTGCCAAAGCTAACATGTCTATTTCATTTTAAAGAGTCAATTTTGTTTAATTAACTCAATTAATTAAGTGCTTGTCACAAAAAAAATAGGTCAGATTTTAAAGGCCTATTGCTGACCTTCATTTGATTTCATTTGTAAAAGCTATGATTTGCAATAGTCAGAATGCAGCATTGCAAGCTAATTCTGCTGAATGCCAGGAGTTCAATCCTCAATGGCTCAAGACTTCCATCCTATCGAGGTCGGTAAAATGAGGATCCAGATTATTGGGGAAAATATGCTGACTTGCAAAACTGCTTAGAGAGGGCTGAAAGAATGTGAGTCTAAGTGTTGTTGCTATTCATTTCCATTTTCTTACAACTCAGGGCTGTGTATGTAATACTTCAGCCTCCTGTTTTCCCCAACCACCACCTGTGGCTGAGGGAGAGTGACTGAGTCAGTCAACCAGGTGGCTTCCATGTCTAAGGGAAGAATAGAATTTACACTCTTTAGACCAGCAATGTAACTCCTACATCAACTGGCTTTCTCATCAATAGCATATATCACTGACACTAGAGAATAAACTATCACATGAATAGGAATAGCACTTAGACTTATACACCACTTTATAGTACTTTACAGCCCCCTCTAAGCGGTTTTACAGAGTCAGCATATTGCTCCCAATACGTTTGGGTCCTTATTTTACCCACCTTGGAAGGATGGAAGGCTGAGTCAATCTTGAGCCTGGTAAGATTTGAACCGGCAGACAGCAGAAGTACTGCTGTATTGTAGTACTGCACTCTAACCACTGCACCATCAAGGCTAGATATTAATAGATTGTTTAATTAATTCTTAACCATAAGTCCCCTTGTAAGAAACAAAATAACATTTATATTAAAAAAACAACTGGTGACAAGATGAAAGTCAAACAAGGCCTATCAATGGACAATAATGTTTATAACATGCTCCCATTTAATTTCTGAGACAGGAATCATGAGATTTGCACCTTTAGACTTTTTTTAATTGTGTTTTTATTATTTTATAAATAACTCAAATTATTTTATAAATAACTCAAAGCAGAAAACATACTCTTTTCTCATCCTATTTTCCCAACAATAACTACCCTGTGAGGTGAGTTGGGCTGAGAGGGAGTGACTGGCCCAAAACCACCCAGTTGGCTTTCATGCCTAATCCATAGCAATATCACTTAGACTTATATACCGCTTCATAGTGCTTTACAGCCTTTTCTAAGCGGTGTACAGAGTCAGCATATTTTCCCCCAATAGTTTGGGTCCTCATTTTACCCACCTCGGAAGGATGGAAGGCTGAGTCAATCTTGAGCCTGGTGGGATTTGAACTGCCAAACTGCAGGCAGCCAGCAGTCAGCAGAAGTAGTACTGTAGTACTGCCCTCTAACCACTGTGCCACCAAGGCTCTTACCTTTCAATAATCAAAACAGAGTCATTTTAGGTAGTAAATATGCTCTCTCTCTCTTTTTTTTTCATCCCAGAGCAGATGGGTTCAAGTGTCCCATGGTCCATATGTAGTGGGTCGAAGTGAAGCTCTGCACAAACCTCACTGCTTATCTAAGTCCCCATAAATGTGCATCATTGTCTACAATCTCCCAACACATGGACTGTTTTCATTGGGAAGTCTTTAGCGGTACATGGCCATACGTTTAGCTGTACACACTTGTATATGTAGCATGCTTGGCATAAGTACTAAAGAGTCAGTATTCCTTCCCCTGAACCCTGGAAGCAACTCTTCGGAATCCATGACACCACTAGGCAGGGTAGCATGATTACATTTGTTAGATTAACAGATTGGATGCAGGGCCTAGCTAAAGCAGAATATTTTAGGCTAATTGTCCTGGGACTGGAAAGGGGAGCACCTTTCTGAACATTTTTTTCCCCAGTGCTTTGTCATAAACATATGCATGCAAGAGGAAATGGGTTTCTGCATGTCCTGGTTTGGGTACACAACCCTAGACCTGGACCATTGACCGTTTGGTTTAACAAAAATGAGGGTTTCACATGGAATTCCTTTTTTGCAGGGCGGGGGGAACCCAGATAAGTTGTTTCTGTACTTCTAAAGCTCTTGGACTTTCATGCTCAAGGAAGGGGCCAAAGGCAGGGCAGCTGAGCTACTCTCTTACCCCTAAAGATGGTCTCTCCATGGCAAGGTTGAGGCACAATGGTGAGGCAATGCGGGAATGTTTGTGATGCTGTTGCCTCCCAGGTTGTATCTGCTCTATAAATAAATACAGGACTTTAGTTGTCAGAGCTGACATTTTGTCACCTTCCATAAAGACACAAACATATGGGATTTCAAAGAAAAAAGAAATAGAAAACAGGCATTATTTAATATTTAAAAAAAAAAAAAACCAACAAGACCACCCTGTATTTCAATGTCCTCATCTCCACCAGAATCTACTGAGAACACCTAACACTTTCAAACCTCCGTTTTGACCTCTTTTCACTTTCTCCCCCTTTGTCCACGTTTTATACTCCCTACCCATAGCTGTGATAATAATAAAACTTATGGACCTCTTTTGGTGCTTCTTGATGACAACGGTTGCTGCTCCACCACAACTCCAGGGCGGCCACCAGGCAGGCCAGGAGGAGGCCAATGGCTAAGATGCAGAAGACCCCTGCAAAACTGTGCAACTTCAAGGCTTTCCCATCTGTCTGGGCATTGGTGTGACTGTTCAGGTCACATCGTCCCATCCGTGGCCACCATTTCTCCTTGAAGACATCCAAGTACCCGGCTTCTTGTAGTTCTAGAATCCTGTAGAAGTCAGATCAGAAGAAACCAGAAGCTGAAAATACCTACACAATGCAATGTGTAACAGGAAAAAGTAGAAATTGAAAGTTGGCATGAACTGCAAAATGATTTTTCTTTGCATGGTTAATGTAAGATAAAATTAGTACCAACACTATCCAAGTTGTAGAGTTGGGTTGGATTCAGAAATATGTTACCATAATTGATGCTGGTAGAGGCACTATTGGCAAACGTGTGGCTTTGGAGAACCATGTTATTCAGATACAATTCTTTTGACTTTGATTCTTGAAACCTGTTCATGATCTCTGCCCATTTCAGAAGCAAATCCCAGAGATGGGTGTGCAAATTCCACTGGTTCTTAGAACTTCTGGCAGTACACAATGATACATTATAATCATAAATATAAATAAAACAAGGAATGCAGGAGTTCCTGTTTAAATGCAATCATTTTAAAATTTATTTTGCTAGAGCAATGGTGGGGAAATTGACTGCTCCCCACTGAACAGCAATGGCTCCTCCGTGGAGATCATAGAGAGCACCATATTCCTTGGTGTTCACCTGGTGGAGAATCTCACCTGGTCCCTCAACATTGGTTCCATAACAAGGAAGGCCCAGCAGCATCTTTACTTTCTGAGAAAATTGAGGAAGGCACAGCTTCCACCACACATCCTCACAACCTTCTGCAGAGGGGCCATCGAGAGCACCCTGAGCAACTGCATCACTGCCTGGTTTGGAAATTGCACTGTCTCTGATCGCAAGACCCTACAATGAATAGTGAAGATGGGGGAGAAGATCACCGGGGTCAGTCTTCCCTTTGTCATGGACATTTACATCACACGCTGCATCCATAAAGCCAGCAACATTGTGGCTGATCAGACACCCCCACACACACACTCTTCACTTTCCTGCCATCTGGAAAGAGGTACAGAACCATATCGGGTCCATATATCCAGACTGTGTAACAGTTTCTTTCCACAAGCCATCAGCCTCCTCAATACAAAGAAACTGGAATTATAAATATTTGTGTACTTATAGTTTTTAAAAGATTTTAGTTAGAGTTATGTGTCCCGCTTGTTTTATTATTATTGTGTATGTTGTCTGATGTAGCACCTTGGTCCTGGGGAAATGTTGTTTCATTTCACTGTGTACTGTACTGTATATTGTTGGAATGACAACAAAGCATATTTGACTTGACTTGACTTGAACTTTGCTGCTATTGATATAGGGTTTTTGTTGTTGTCATTGAGTGAGGGTTTTGTTTATCCTAGAGTGCTAGGAGGTATATAGGTGTGGTTTCTGCCTTTTAATATTTATAAGCTATCCAAAGTTACTTATATGAGATGGATGGCTATAAAAAACAAACATTGGCTCAATGCAAAGTGTGGAAGCAACTGATTCTTGGGATAGAGGGGTTAATACCAAAGGCAAAGGTATGACAGTATTAAGAATGGACAAATGTGTCAGTTTTAATTTCTTTTTAGTTTCTTATTATTCCAGCTGTAAAGTTCAAAGGATAATTGGAGTGTCAGTTTTGGATGGATGTGACTTGCTGATTAGAATTCTGCTGCAATTGCAGGTGTTTCATTTAATTGGGAGAACTTCTGTGCTAGATATGATTGAAATGAATAACTAATCTACTACATGAATTAGATCTCACACCAGTAAATTAATACATACGTGGGGGGGTCACATCTTTTGCAACACATAGTGAAATGGTTGGGCTGTTGACTTTGACACACACATTGTTCCAAGTCAGCTCGGATTCCTTTTGAATGATATCTCGCCATTCTATCAAATTTTTTCTAGTGGATCAATTTTGTTCTAGAGGTCCATTTTTTCCTAGAGGTCCATTCAAAAGTGCTAGTCTGATAGTTGAACCCCAGGAATGACAATGATTGTATGTAGCCTTTTCCATTAAACTGCATACTTAAATGTGGACTTTCAAACATTATATACATATATGGAAAAGATCATCCAATAGCACAGCTGTAACACATTTATAAAATGGCCCAAATTGGACATGCACACACACACACAACATTTTTGAGGAATGAAAAATAAATGTTAATTATTGTTCAGAATGCAAAAACATAATCAAATTTTAGCATGGCCTTGGCATAGTCCACTACTAAATGGGAAGAAAATGGCTTGAATTCATCTCAGAACATGGAATAAGCACTAGAGTTTATTGCCAATGCCATTAATTCTTTGAATTCTTTCTCACCAGTGAAGAAATTAGTGATCCCCAACCTGGTGCCATCCAGATGGATTGGATGCAACTCACATTGTTTCCAGCCATAAATGATGGGAATTATTATCTAACACATCTGGAGGGTAATAGCTGAAAGAAAGCTAGTTTCAGCTAAAGAAGTGTTTACTGCATATTTCAGTGCTTATGTTGAGAACTATGAGTTAATATATTCTGTTGAAAAATTCTACCCTGCCTGGATGTCAAAGAAATTTGCAATGGCATAACAATTCCTGTCTGTAATCCAAGGCTGAGTACAATCAGAAGAAATTAAATATCATTTACACTATTGGGCCTCTTTCTTCATAAACTTTCTGAAACCACACCTACTGAATGAAGAGGGCAATAGACTTTTTGAAAACTGCTGAAGTCTCCATTAAAGCAGTTGTGAAGGTAATTCTTTCGTGGACCCAAAACCTTGACTTTTTTCTCAAATTCCTATCCCGATAAAGCAATTACCTATTAGCTAAGAGGAAGTAATGAATCACCAATCCTTGTTTGTTCTGCACATTGAATTGCTGTTGCAGCAAACAATTCATTGGAATCTACTGCTCAGCTGGAAGGATTGATGCAGGGGTCTCGAGGGGCTCCTGCTTCAATTCCCAGCCCCAACATCTCCATAATTTCTTCCACATGTGTTTGTGCAAGGCTGCATGTCAGCTCAGGCTGGCAGGTGGCATAGTGACCTCCTGGCCCGAGGCAGGCTTACCACATGGTACAGGAATGGACTAAGGAGGCAGACAGCCACAGGGAGAATGTAAACATCCCAGAACCTGGAGAAACTAATATTGTACTGCAAATGAAGGGTATAATTTCTTCTCTTATTCTTTTTAAATGTAAATTGTGATGGCTTGACAGTACAATATCTCAAAGATGGTTCAAGTTGTTTTTATATGCCTTTAGAATAAATTTTGTCCTAGCATTTTCATTCTCTGTCAAATCTGGACTTTGAACTATACTTCACTTTAGGGCAGAGGTAAAATCCAGCCAGTTCGCACCAGTTCTATAGAACCTGTGGTAACAATTATAAGCAGTTCGGAGAACCAGTTATTAGAAGAAATCTCCTTTTGTTTTTTTCCTCCACTTTGCAGGGTTAATCCTGTAAAGATTAACTTTACAGGGTTAATCCTGTAAATATGGCAGTTGTTTCTAGCCTAATCTTTATTGCCTTGTTACAGAAACTGCCTCTCCCCTTATTACATTGTAACTTTGGTGAAGTTGTAATGGTAATTGTAATCCTGTGCTTGGTGATGTTTGATCCTGTGGCCACACCCACAGAACCGGTAGTAAAAAAAATTGAATTTCACCACTGCTTTAGGGTTATTTATTGTTGCTTGAGTTGAAATATTTGGGATTTTGTAGGTCAATATTTAAACATAACTGACTGTATCTGAGATTGAGCGATCATGGAAGATCAAATGATGAAGCTTGGAAGCTTGATTTGAGTTGTAGAAGAGGATGAGAACTTCCCCTGCTCCCTTGGGCCACAATATATAGTACTCTTCTCTTCTGGATGACTGGCCAGAGCATATATTATCTGGTAATAATTAGAGTCCTCCAAATACCAATTATTGTGTTTTACAAACCTGGTTTGCCTGTATTCTGTTTGTCCTGGAAGAAATGTATTTCTTATAAGGAATTATAGCTTGCTTCTGAATTTCTTCTATAGCTCTGTGTTTGGCCTCAAGATCAAGTGCCTATAAAAAACAGCAGCTTTTCACTCCTAAGATATATACTTATGGACTGTTCTCTGCATTGACGAGACAGACTGTAACAGCAGAAAATGAATAAAGCAGATACCACAAATGAGAAATAGCTTTAAAGACCTCCCAAAGAACCCCAATGAATCTCAGTAGTAGACTCAGATTATATAAATAAGACTAATCATACCAAACTGTTTCCTTTACAGCAGGGGTGTGAAACTCCCAGCCCCTGGGCCAGATGCATCACTCACTGGCCATGCCCACACCTGGTTTAATGAAGGGGGAAAGTCACAATACGTCACATGATGACTCTGTGATGACATGAGTTTGACACCCCTGTTTTACAGCCTTAAGTATAACCATTATCAGAAAGCTGGGGGGAATACAACAATATGAAATACTGCATTGTAGCATTCATGGGAACTGATCCTGAAAAGGCCCGTATACAGGTCTTACACCACTAAACTTGCCTAGTGTCTCAGCTGTTCTGGGGCTCCTTTGTCAGTCAAATCCTATGTGTGTCCTGGAAGATACCATCACCATTGTCTACTTGAAGACCAATGTATATAAGCTTATCCCTTACTTAATGCAGAACAACACATTGCATGTTGCAACTGTCACAACCCCTTACTATAGTTGTCCATGAGGAACCCTGGCAGCTTAGGGTAAAAACTCTCTGCAGAAGCAGTTTCAAATGCTAGAGACAAAAGAAGGAAAAGTCATCTTCATCATATGCCGATTGTGAGTTCCCTGGGAGCATCTGGTTATCATTGGCTAGAAGAGTGTTAGATTGGGGAGACCTTTAGACTCATCCAACAGGGCAGCTTGTACATTTTTAAATGAATTATGTGAAACACTAGCACAGATGGGGGAACCCATGAGTAGACTGCACAATAGGCAGGAT
>JANHFJ010003416.1:422498-432991 GCA_032468195.1 Cerberus rynchops
ATATAATAACTTTTCAAACAGGTCTTTTTTTATTTATTTCACCAGATCTTAAATTCTTAATTCCCTTAACTCCCTTTTCTGTATTTCTCCTTTTAATCTCAACTAAAACAGCTAAGTCATACAAGATGGCTTCTTCTTCTTCTTCGTTATACATTTCCTGTTGTTTCCTGCAGCCTGAAATCTCCCCCGACTGATTTTATTTCATGTTCCCAAGGTCCTAAAGATCTAATATTCAAAACTCCAAAAATCACCAAATAATCCGATCAAATTCTTCCTGCTTCCTGCTTCTTGTTTTATCAAAAGAGAGAATATCTTCAGCGGAATTTCAATTAATTATGTTTAATTTCTATATAACTAATTCTGCTACTTATTATCAAAGCAGATTCCTAGTTTGCTTTGGTAGATCTCCAAAATGAAACCAAACAAAATGGCCATATGTCTGCAGTTATCCGAGCTACTTCACCTACATTCAACCACAGTAAAATCGCACTTTCTAATTAGTTCTTCATCAAATATTGTGCCTTTTTATGTAGAGCAAAAGATAGAATAATAGCATTTTTTTTCTAAAGTGCTTTTTCAAGAGACAACTGGACTTTCTGATTTTTCTTTGAAGATGTTTTGCTTCTCATCCAAAAAAAGCTTCTTCAGTTCTGGCCAGAATGGAAGGATTTATTTTCCTTGCAGCTTGTCATTGGCATTCTTTTTGCATTGTCCAGCCAGAGCTCAAGAAGAAATGAAATGTCTTCAAAGAAAAACCAGAAAGTCCAGTTGCCTATTGAAAAAGCACCTTTGGGACAATTATGATCTGGATGACTGAGAATCTCCATAGACAAATAGCACATTTATTTACTGCCTAATTTGTGATTCAAGTTTTTATGCATTAAAAAAATAAAACATCTGTTACAGGTGTTAATTTCAAAAGTAGCCCAGGCCCACCATTGTCTCCTTCTCCATTCCAGAATTAATTTTTTTTCACTGCTTTGTGGAATGCAAACAAGGTAGGAGTTGGCAAACCAATTCTTTTGCCTACCTGGATAAATGCATCTGTATGGATTGCAGGTCTATCTAGGAAAATCATGTGATTAATGTTTGATCAGTTCATTATTAAAGTCTGTCATCTTCTTTCATGATATTTGTTCAATGTATCTGAAAGCATAAGTGAGAAAAAATACTTATAAATTATATAACTAGCTGAAGATCAGTACTATCTCAGTGCTGCTATTTTTCATATATTTTTCTTGAAACAATATGCTGTAATATTAATACTTTTTGATGTTGTATTGTGTAGCTTTCATTTATATTAGTAGTTTTATGACTTTGCCTTTACAATAGGAAAGCTTGGCAGTGGCAGCAGCTATTAAATGCTGTTCTTTATAATGTTCTGTTATAAATTCATGTGTATTAAAATTACACCATTATCCAATTAAAAGTGTAGTAATATTATTTCTGTGAACTAGAATATGTCAAGGTTTGCCTCTTCTTTCTCTTGATGGCTGCATCTATTTTCTGACAAGATATTAGATGTATATGATGAATATAACTATGGGATTGTAATTTCAATGGAGTTTGGTGATACCAATTGTCACTGAGCAGTTAATAATCACCGACTTGCCATTTATTTATCTGTTTTTCCTAAGAGCCTCACTTAAATTTTATTTTACAGAATTCTAACTTGTATTTTGTGAAGCTATTAAAAATAATTGTGATCCTTATCCAAAGTCTGAAGCATTTATTTACAACCATATAATTAGTTCTTTTTGGAAAAAAGAAAAAGAAACAAATATACATTATACATTATAGCTGTAATGTGGTTTGCCACAAAGTGTTGTTTGGTACAACCTTGGGGAACTTGTGTGCCACTGGTGTTATAATATGAACTGTTGCTTATTGTGGTTAAAAGAAAAAAAAAGGCTCAGTGGTATGTTCTGATTCATGATCACAAGCTCTGAATTCCAGTTTCCTTGCAAATTTTGGAGCCAAAGAATTTTGTACTATAAGACTCGATTTCAATTTTTGATGTCACCCTTAAAAAATAAAGCAATCCACAGAAACCTTTTTCATGCTGCTTTATACATACCCTGCATACCATATTCTATCCCCTAACTTCAGGCAAAGGCCTGAAGCAAGTAAGAAATAGTAAGCCAAATAAATTAAAAGCATGTGATATAAAAAGCTCATATAACTATACACATCAATACCCTTCATCACAGTTTGCTGTACCTTGCTTTCTGATCAATATTTATCCATTCACTAAGATCCTGTTTATTGTGACACATTTTCATTTCTATCATACATTGCTCTTGCATTCAGCAACTTTTAACTTCATATTTGAATAAGCCTTTCTGTAATTCAAAGCTATTCACGTACCATATTCATTCTTTTGACCAGTAAACAATACAATTTCTTTCTTGTATTATATTCATCTGCTTCTCAAGAATCAGCCTTCGCCTACCACCAGAAAGCCTAACTGCACTTCCCAAATTTTTCTCACTGTCACTTTTAGAATTCTGTCCAACACTTTTCCAACACTTTGCATTTTGTTTTGTACAGCAGAACAATAATGACATTATTCTAATAATGAGGTCCTTATATAGATTTCACTCATGTTAAACAATAGCAATAGCACTTAGACTTGTGTACCACTTTATAGTGCTTTACCGCCCTCTCTAAGCAATTTACACAGTCAGCATATTGCTCCTGACAATTTGGGTCCACATTTTACCCACTTCGGAAGGATTGAAGACTGAGTCAACCTTGAGCCTGGTGGGATTTGAACCGGCAGTCAGCAGAATTACTGCAGTACTGCACTCTAACCACTGCGCCACCAAGGCTCAGTATTCAAAATAAATTGCACAGTAACTCGATGAGAAAATGAGGATTTTTTAAACCATTTTTACAGTCATACCTTCTCCACCTGCAGCTTTATCACGCTTTAATTTATTGCATTTATTACTCCCCATTATTGTTTTTCTTTTCTTCTGTGTCCATGTTTTTCCCTCCCAAGAACCACAGTTGACACTACCCTCTGTTTCCCAAAAGGCATTTCACTGAACATTATGACAGATATAAAGCATTTTATTGGACGGATCCAGCTCCAAAATTGCTAGACTTTTTTCTGGTTTCAACAACCAGTATTGATCCATAATATTCATGTTTAGGTTTTAGGGCCTCATCTTCAGTGAAAAGGATTCTGGTGGATGAACATCACCAATTGAGAAACAAATCACCTTCTTGATAATGTTGTCCTAGTTTTAGAATGCTTTCTCCACAAAGTTTACCTAGACTTCATTTGCCTAGACAGTAAGTAGATCCTTTTGGTAATCTTCACTAAGCCTCAGCTTCAAACTTCTCTGATATAGGTAGTTCTTTGCAAGAAAATGTTTAATCCTAGCAGATTCAATAAAACTGCACGTTACATATACAACTGTGGTAATCACCTTTAAAGTCCTTTATGATATGGGCCAGGCTACTTGAGGGACCATCTCATCCCACTTGGATAGGCCCGCCACATCTGTGTCAGCAGAGGAAGCAGTCTCCATCAACCTAACTATTCCAGCCAGTGAGAGAGGCCTTCTTTGCCATTGCATCTGTCCTGTGGAACATCTTGCCACCTGATGTGAGGTTGACCCCAACCCTCCTGACCTTTCTGGAAGAGCCTGGTTCTGTCAGTTAGCTTAGGGCTTCAGTTAGGGGAGTATCATGGTAGAGTTAGTTGATAGATTAACAACAGATTTCACTACCATCTTCCTCTCTGCTCCTACCCTCCCCATCTTTTATTCGACCCACAGTGTTTTGGATTTTGTATTAACTTACAGTATTTATGATTTCAATAAATATAATTTTATTTTTTATTATCATAAGCTGCCTAGAATTACCTTGACGATAAGATAGGCTATCTATAAATGTTATAAATAGATACATTTATTTTTTCCTCTGATGTACGAAAACTTGCAATATGAGAATTAAGCAAAATTAGAACAACTGTAATGTAGTTGTTTTATAAACTCTAGCTTATTGGCAACACCTTGTTTATCATCTGAAGTGTTTATTCTCTGAACAGCAATAGCAATAACATTTAGATTTATATACAGCTTTATAGTGCTTTCCAGCCCTCTCTAAGTGGTTTACAGAATCAGCATATTGCCCTCAACAATCTGGCTCCTCATTTTACCCACCTTGGAAGGATGGAAGGCTGAGTCAACCTTGAGCCTAGTGGGATTTGAACCAGCAGACAGCAGAAGTACTGCTGTACTGCAGTACTGCACTCTAACCCCTGCATCACCGAGGTGCCTATCTACCCTGATTGATTTCTTTTAATAAAGAGATCAATTGAAGTTGTTTAGTTGTCATATTTGTCAATTTCAAGGGACAAATAAAATTATTTTATTAAAGCATATAGGATTTTCCTCCTGTTGCTTAATATTTCAGGATGGTCTAGTATTGTAGCTCTACAATACTAGACCATTCAATACTATTAATATGCTATTAAGTCAGATCTGCAATTTACTAGGCAATAGTTAGATTCTAGATTTGTATGTGTGCCTATTGAACCTTTAAGCTAGATTTGTGTTGTTGTTGGACTGCTTAAGATAAGTAGAATCTTCCTGTGTTGATGCTCTTCACCATTGATTAGCTTCTGCTTAACAGACCTGTAGAACTGTTTTCAATATGCTGGTATGAATGATCATTCTAGTAATCTCTTCACATGTGACTCTTCACAGCTGTGACTTTTACAGATTTCGTGCTACTTCAAAAGTTTTGCCTGGCTTTCTTTACAGGCAAGGGCGACTTTCAGAACAACTGTATGAATCTAGAATTTTTGAACAGCAGTATTTCATTTACACTTACAAGTAAAACATTATAGCATCTCTTTTTGAATGTTTACTAAGCCCTACTAATAACTCCCTCATTAGCCTCAGCATAAATTTGGGACCCCCAAATAACCTATTGGACATTTCCTTCATTGAATGCAAGCTCATCAGTGTGTGCTAATTTTTTATGTTTTGAAGTTATCTACCCCTGAGATATTTTATGCATAATGTATACTATTGGTTTCAGTTTTGTAGTCACTTGCTGGCGAAATGAGCAGCTATATAAGTTAGATAAATAAATTTAATTAGATAAATAAATAAATATAGTATGCCTCAGTGGTTTTTATGTAGTGTAGTGTATGTTTCTCAAAGCATCTCCAATTCATTTTCATTTGAAATTTTATCTTGTCCTTTGGGGGCACAAATCTTTTTTTTTTTATGGCAAAGTACATGTAGCAGATGTTTCAGTTATGGCTTCTGTAATGGGCTTGATTTATAGCCATTGTATTTCTGGGCGATGACCTAAAATATAATTCAAAAGATAAGTTCTTTTTATGTTCATACATGTTTGTGGTACACTAGAGACCGACACAGATAAAGTCCAGTGCTATCTATTCTAGACACAAATATTCCTTCCCTTAAATATCTGTGGAAGAATGTAACTCCTAATAAAAGGAGAATATCTGTAACTCAGGGTTGACACGAGAGGTCCTTGGTTCTCTCTGATTTTGCTTGTTTTCTTGAAGATGTTTCATTATTCATTACTAGTCCAGCACTGATGATGTTACATAATTTGGGTAATGAAATGCCTGCAAGAAAACAAGCAAGCTCAGAGAGCACCAATGATCCCCCAGAATGTAACTCTACGTGTATTGCTTGATATGAAGAACAGGTATGAAGTTGCTTTGTAGTTTGTCAGATGGGCAGTCTTTCCCAAGTATATTTCTTGGCAAAGTACCCGCTTTCCAAGCGACAAGGATCTTATTATATGGCAGTTACTGATAATCATCTGTTAACATGAGCTGAGCCATGCCTTCAAATGTGTTCTTCTTCAAAATGTTGCCCAGCTGCAGTGATGTTTTGCCATAAAGGTTTGAAGCTAATTGCCTGGTGCATTTAATTAATAACTAACACATTCTGTCATTCCAGGAATTTAGAGAACTTCCATCTGGAATCTATAAGTGATGAAAACCCGGAAGCCCAACTCCTCATTAAGGAGCAGACTTTTGGAAACCTATTTCTTTTATGATTAATTATGGCTACATAATTGTTTTCTCTTCCCCCTTTTCTTCATTCATACAAGGCTGAGAATCTTGAACTCTCTCAGCAGGATGGTATTGATTTTTCACCAGTATTATTCTGGCATGGAGATGCTTGCCCATTTTCTTCCACCCACAAGGGCAGCTATAACTTCACTCTCTTGAATGAAAAATACTGAATAATAAAAGTATTTGCTTTCCTCAAAAGAATATGGTACCTGGATTTTTCTCACCCCGTTCTTTCCTTTCTATTCATCAGCGGCTCCCACTTATCCCTCATGTCTTTGCAGTCTGAACCCTAGGCTGAGGCAGATTGCCCAATCTTCAAAAAAAGGAGCCTGTGTCTTTAAACCACACAATGCTGAAATGTTATGACAGAGCATCTTACTGGGGGAAATGGTTTCCATGACAACCCCACACTAAAATAAGCAAGCTGGTTGTGTTTATTTATTTATTTATTAAAGATTCGGGAGCAAAGAAAAAAAAGGAGGCAAACTTGTCAACAGGGGAGACATGAAAAGAGAAAGCCATGCCAGCAAAGGCACTGGACGCAGCTCCTTTTGTCTTTTAATTAGAGGACACTATTATCATTGCAGGAGGGAATGGTCTGCTTCAGTCTTCTTTTTCACTTTTCTGTTAAAAGACCTGGGGAAAAACCCTGCTTTGTAGAATTACTGAATATGATTGGAGTCAAGATAAATACTGATTCTTGGTCGCATAGATATGTATCCCAGTTTGGGAACAGGGAAATATTTCAGCAAGGAAGGTCTATGATATAATAAATACAATTCTATTTAGTTTAAAATTCTATTTTATTTATAATATTTACATATTAAATATTACTCTGTGTTGACTGCCTTCTCAATTCCCATCTTCTGTTTGTGTTGGTCTAGAGTTCCCATCATCCCCAGAAAACATGATTATTAATAGGTAAAGAGATGAGATTAATAATCCTATGTAACCCTCAGCCAACCTGTTGGAGAAGGCTAAGAAATGTCTGTAATATTCCTTGGGTGAATCTTAAAATGATTGTAGAAACCTATGGCATCTTGGCAATTGATACATTTTGTTTGTATCAGTGAAATATACAGATAATTTCTCTGGTCATTATAGAAATAATCCACTAAACCTTCTTAGGCCTGAGCCCCGTGGAGTTTTATTGAAACACTGATCCGGGGACTAATGACATTGAGAGTTGAGATTGTCATTTGCTGATGGTAAAGAAATTCTCTCCAATTGGAAAAATACATTATCCTCATGTTTATTCAGTATCTCTGCCCCTGCCAGAGTCCTTTTGGAAAGGTAGCAGATGGTTGAATGTAAAGAAGTCTGGTAGATACATGGTAGGGGATCCTGTGGTGAGTTATGAATTTAAAAAAGACTCCTGCTCAAGATAAAAATGTATTAAACATGCAGAAAAATCTACCAGTGGCAGATAATACGTCAGTGTTGGAAATAAACTGTTGGTAGTATCTTATAAATACTCCCACTGTGCGGGGGTTCCATTTCACATAATGTTTTGACAAGATCTGCTTCTGTCAAACATATTGCAAGCACTATGAAGTAAACAGTATATTATTGCTAGCAAGCCTTTTATTTATTTCATGTACATTATAATAGCCTTGAGGAGCTCACCATGATTCTGAGTGCAAAATACATAATCTATAGATTACCTGCCCAAAGGAATTTCAATACAAGGTGTTTATTGATTGTTTTTCAGAAACTATTGTTTTGACAAATAATATGCTATGCCAAATGTTTCCACACATTAAATATATGCTATCAACACAGATATTATTACCGGTACTTTAAAAATTAAATGCTAGAAGTGGGGTAGTGAATGCATAAACTATTATATCAGAAGCAGTAATCTCTGTGCTGAGATTTTTGAAGCCTCCCACTCATCTGGTGTATCCCCATCTCATCTTCAAATCACACTACATAAAGAGAGTACAGTATATTAGATATGAGTCAGGCATTCTTCCCTCTGTGATTTTTGACATAATCCAAATAAATGCAGATCAGGACCAGTTTGCAAATTGCTTAGGTGTTTAATTACTATTAAATAAAATTACTAGTTTTATGGTGATGGTTTCTGAGTCTCAGGTTAAGTACAATATTCAAAGTGTATTGTCGCAATGCAGTTTTTGAATGGCTGGTATAAAGATTACTGGAAAACTGTGTGACTCAAATTTCACTTGGACTAGAAGTCTCCACAATTTCAAATAAGGTTGATGTTAAATAAAATTTGATTTAGGCAGCCAACAGATACCTTTCAAATTAATCCTTTTTGATTGGCAATAGAGATCTTATTGCTACCATTTACTCAACTTTGTCCCATCTTGAAGTTAGAGCTTCACATTCTTTCAAGGCGTCATGAAAACATGATAATCTGGTTCTGACAGGATCTTTCTAAATGAAAATATATGTCTCTGGTCAATGAAAAGGGTCTCTGTTAGGATTTCATTTCTACAAAGCATCAGTTGTTAGAGAGAGAGATGATTGTAGCAGACATTTGTCTGTCTTCTGGAATAGTAAATTGCATTTCAGTAACAGCAGATATTGAATTGTGTTCTCGGACTATTGTAATTCAAGATAATTTAGCAGAAGCTTTTGAGACAGTTTAAAAATTATTATGTAAATTTTGGAAAAGTAATTTGTCTCTGAATTTTTTAAAAAGTGAAGGAATAGTTTCCCACCTAGTATTGGATTTGGAAAGTCCCACATTTAACACACAGAGATAGATTGGGGATGTTCATCAGAAGCAGGAGAAGCAGGTGGTTTTTGCATTTGCTCATTTTTCTTTTAAGTGCTTTCTGTTCAGGGTAAAATAAACAAACACAATTTACTTCTGTTTAGAAAACTATAAGATGTTCTGAACTCCTGGAAGAAGTACAGTGCAGTTAGAAAAATTAAACCCCAAGGCCTAACAAATGCTGGACCTTAAGTGTACCATTTGTTTAACTTACTCTTCTCTTCCTGGTCAGCTTTGCATTTTATTTTGCACTGAATCAAAATTGTTCTTCCACTCAAAAGTATTGTGCTTTGGAAGGGAAAATTAATGAAAGTCTGAGAAGTTTTTTCTTCTACTTCTCATGTACACTCAGCTTCAGAGGAGACTTCTCATTTTGCACTAGGATAACACACATTTTATTCATGCCACATGGATCAGCATTCCTTAAAACTCAAACCTATGATCAATCCTGATTTGCACATCTTATTTGTGGAGAATACATAATAGCAGTAGCACTTAGATTTATACCTCTTTATAGTGCTTTCCATTCCTCTCTAAGCAGTTTACAGAATTGGCATATTGCCCCCAACAATATGGGTCCTCATTTACTGACCTTGGAAGGATGGAAGGCTGAGTCAACCTTAAGCCTGGTGGGATTTGAACTGGCAAACAGCAGAAGTACTGTTGTACTGCAGTACTGCACTCTAACCACTATGCCACCAAGGCTCCTTTCTCACTCCAGATATGGAACATCCATTAGTTAAAAATTGGGTATCAACCATAGCATCAAGTTGCTATAAATTCACAGTTGGTGCCCACTGAAAACCATGGCCTGCAGCATTGGTAATTTTTATATTATAAACGATTCATTGCAATGGTATAGCCATTGCAGGTGTTATCATTTTAAAACTAAAATGAACTTAACATAGGTATGGATTCATTTTGTGTGTGCCCATTGAATTAGGTGGGAAACATAAATAGCATGAGATGAGCAGCCATATAAATTTGATTAAATAATAAATAAATTCTACCACTCCTTTCTAGTGCTCTGTGTGCCTCAGACAATAACTATAATATAATCTGGATAGATATAGGGGCTAAACTTCATTAAATGAATTTGTAGATAAGTCTGTCAATATCAACTGATCATTGTTGTATTCTTAAATTTGCTTCTTTTGAACAAAAAACTTAACATGCTACAGTATATATATGGTATGCTGACTCTTACGTGTCTTGACACCAAATATTTGCATTTTGTTGCACATTTTAAACTTTTCTTTTACTTAGAGAATTGTTTTAGATTCCAGAGAAAATCAAGGTTGAAATAATTGCTGTACTGTGTTTTACTTTGTTTTGCTTTCGTATTTCATTTTCAATGAAAACTTCAACATTATATGATAAAAAGGAAACAAACAAATGTATTTCCTATTTCTAGTTAAATGGCACGTTCAAGTTGAAAAAGCAACTTTTTATGTTATGAAAATGTCCAAGGAAAGGAACCTTCAGCCTCTCCTGTGCAGAAAACATAACACAATAGAATGAGTCAGTTATTAAACTGTCACTAAGCTCCTCATACTTTCTTGTCTTTTCTTTCTGTTACAGTTTGGACTGGTTGTTTAATCAGTTGATGAATGAACTAGAATATAAACTAAATAAAGATTGATTATGATTGAGAATACTGATTCTAGT
>JANHFJ010003417.1:51880-63846 GCA_032468195.1 Cerberus rynchops
CATTTTTGTCTTGTTTTGGAGGCGCTTTTTTTTGCCCTTTTTGAGACTTTTTAGCCTGTTTTCAGGGCTTTTTCCAGCCCATTTTTGAGCTTTTTTGGCCGAGTTTTGAGGCTTTTGGGAGAGGGTCTTTTTGGTGGGCTTTTTTAGGCCCATTTTTTAGGCTTTCTTGGCCCATTTTGGGGGCTTTTTTCGGCCCATTTTTCCAAAAATAGTCCCAAAATTGCCTCAAAAACAGGCCCCAAAAGGTCCAAAAATGGGGCGTGCAGAAACCAAAAAACAGTGGATGGGCGGGGCTTCGGCAACATTTGCTGTATAAAGACACACCGATATTTTCACTCATTTTTGGAGGGAGGGAGTGCATCTTATGCACCAAAAAATACAGTACATATCACTTACCTGAGTAGTTTATGTACTTCATAGGAAGAGAGAGAATCCCTCTACCATTCAATTTTAATGCCATGATATTTGAATATTGCTTTGGGGTTTTAATAGCATCCATGCTTCGTAAAATATTGGCATATGTGATCAAACCAGATGTCTTGTCTTTCAGAGGAGAGAAGCCATATTCGTGTAGTATTTGCGGGAAATCCTTTTCCGATTCCAGCGCCAAAAGGAGACATTGTATCTTGCACACCGGCAAAAAAACTTTCTCTTGTTCAGAGTGTTGTGTGCAATTTGCACGTTTAGACAATTTGAAATCTCATTTGAAAATTCATATCAAAGAGAAACAGCTGCAAGAAGCCAACACTGCATCCAACAGTAGCAGCAGCAGCAGCAGCACAGAGGACGTCAGGAACATTCTTCAGCTGCAGCAGTATCAACTTTCTACCTCTGGACCTCAGGAGATCCAGCTGTTGGTGACAGATTCAGTGCACAACATAAACTTTGTGCCCAGCCATAACCAAGGCATTAGCGTTGTCACTTCAGATGATTCCCAAAATGTGATGACAGAGCACACGGGCAGCCTGACTCTTCTCACTCAGCCATCACAGCAGCTGCAGAACCTACTTCTTTCAGGCCAAACCGAACCCACGGACCAGATTCAGAATATCAGCATTGTGAGTGACCCAATGGATTCTCCCCAGACTGAACAAATGCACGTCATCACACTGTCCAAAGAAGCTTTGGAACATCTCCATGCCAATCAGAGTCAAGCAGATGTGCTTCAAATAGCTGCAGGAACACCACATCCAACACCACATCTGCAGATGGCCCAAGAACCTAGCCAACAGTTTCGCATTAGCCAAGATACAATTCTACCTCCTCAGATTAGCAAGGGACAGACCCAGACTGTACATATCTCCAATTCACCTTAACAGTCTCTAACGGTAAACCGGAGATCATCACACTGAAGGGCAGACTTTTTAAAATACAGACTGCTTTCCTTCTTAGATATATTTATTTATCCACATGAAGAGCCTTCATGTGAAATGCATTATATATACAGTATTCTCTTATTTAATTTCACATGCTGGTAGTGTTGATCGTTGGCATAACAGCAATTGGTTTATGCATTTTTCTTTTGCAGGTTATCAGTTTAGATATATGTTGAAAGCATGGCTTTTTAACCAGGGTTCTTGTGTATTTTGCCTGGCCTGCAATAAAATATTAAAAGAACATGGTACAAGCCTGCTTACGCATTTTGCCATCTCAGTTGTTTTAGTGAGAAATAGCAATGCATGCTTAATTTTTCCACTGAAAATGATGGGATGTAAAATTGCCTTTTAATGGACTTATATATTTAACAAGCCTATCAACTGATATATAGATATATAGTATTTTTTCCTCCTATCTGCTCATTAGTTTGGGCTAAAGCACACTCATGTTTGGATTTCAAAAAATATGGATCAGTCTGTTTGTGTCAGTTAAGACTTTATGAGAGTCAGTTTTACTAAAAGTTTCTATAGGCATGTGTAAAATAACACTTGAGGAATTTTTGCAACTTTTTGCAAAAGTAAATGTATAATTTCAAAAGAGAGGAAAAAAAATAAAAATTACATCTCCAAACATGGGCATAGGCTTTCCTAAGTAATGATAACAGGCTTAACAAGCCATTGCCTTGTTTTGATTGTTTTCATTAGCTTTTTTTAATTTATTCACATCAGCTCAATGCTTGACTTCCTAGACTTAACTGACACAAATCAATCCTGATAATTGGCTTATCAGAGCAAACATGGGCATTGTGATTTCTCCTTTCTCTTGTTATATTCTGGTGAATAAGCAGTATATGCATTCCTGTAATAAAATTTAAAAAAATGATTGTTTCCCATTATAACTACAAGAACATTTCCTTTATGTGTTAATAGTAGTTCTAATTTTTAAGTTAGAATCAACCTGGGGGATAGAATATAAAGGCTTTATGATTGGGCCGATAAACCATTGACCAAAATCATTAGGCCTGAAGTAGTCTAGAAATAGGAAGTAATAGGGAAATAGCATACTTTCTCTTTAAGGAATTGTGATGTGTTGGACATCCATACTCAGATGTGCATTATACCTTCCAATTCTTCCTGTCCTCATACTGCCTAAACTGTAAAATATGGATTCTATGAATATAGGAAAGGTTCAATGTGATAATCAATGAACACTGGTTGGCAATGAAACCTTACAGATTACTTCAGCATCCTGGTGGTAAGCTTTGGTATAATGCAGAATAGGATGAAATGAAGGTGCTAAGAGTTTGTACGTGGGAGAGAGAGTACCCATTCTTCCTTCAGCCAAGTTGTTTTATAAATCTGTTCTTTTAAAAAGTTCAGTGTCTTAAAACCAATTGAATGATCTAGTGAAGATAATTAATTAAGAAGGTTTGCATAAGGAAAAATAATAATAAAATATGAGGATGGGGGAAATGGCAAAAGACATATAACCGGGAAATAATTCTGTTCTAAATGATTAAATTGCTGCCTCAGTTAAACATTTAAAATATAATGCTTCTTTATGTAAGATAAAGGTATAGTGCTTTTGAAATAAACACAATGCATACATTAATCCTCCTGGGGGGGAAACATATTCCATGGTTTATCTGTGTTACAAACTTTTTTTTTTGTCAGAAATGTGTTCCTTGCAGGTCAATCTTATTGTTCTGCAGTATAAATAAGAACAAATTATATGCAATTGTTTAAAGAAAAATATATAAAGTTGCAATATAATTGCAATAATCATATGTGCAAATATAAAAATATATTTCAACTGTTTCCCCATATGCCCAAATGATAATTTGAGATTACAGTTAGATGCTGTCACAAAATAGCAACCGTGATGAATATGACCAGTCACAAATACCCTACTAACAAAGACAAATTTTTGAGGATGCTTTCTAGGACCTCCTATAGCCTTCCCAAATCATTCCCAGCATCTTTATTTTTCTACTTTTTTGGAAAGGTAGACACATTTAAATATAAGGCTCTCACCATGCCACAAGATGATTTCCTGAAACATGTTTCTATCTCAATTATTCCTGCATTTCATTTTCAGATCCCTTTGCATTTCAGTCAGTTATTTGAGGTTGTTGGGGAGAATGAACCACATTTCTATTCTCGGCTCAGTGGACAGCTTCTATCTTTTGTTTATTTTTAAAAAAAAAAAACATTTAACTAGCAGAAAAAGAGAGAGAGAATAATTGCCCTGCCTATGTGTTCCCAAGCCATGCCTCCATTAGTCAACCAAAACTAAGCGTTGGCTGAGGACTTATCAATAAATGTAAATTAGGGTTTGCCTCCCTATTCCTTACAGCAGGAACCAGATTGGCTATTTGGAGTTCCCTCTGACTATCAATAAAAACAAACCTGAGTTTCTGAATTGTAAACATTATATGTAGAATATCCTGTTTTACTTGGCAATTCAGTACTTTTTGTATCTCTGCGTCCCACGTTACTAATTTCTCCCTTAAAATTTGTCTGGCTGTCAACAACAAGGTGTCTACAAATTTCACAGGAATGAAATGGCTGTCGTTAGGATCCCTAAGGAATTGAAAATTCTTAGGTAAAATAACAAAACAGAAAAGTTTCTACACAATTTCATTAAGACCCATATAATAGATATTCCTTACCTGGTGGTGAGATCTTTTCTATACAATCTTAAATGAATGAGAATAACGAAGAAGAAAAAGAGGACAAATCTTGAAACAGACTGCAGAATAATAGTCTGCGAGCTAAACATATTTCAAAATCACAGGGTGATAGTATCTGAGAACCTGCAACAGAAGTAGGTATAGATGGCAAATAGTCCATACTGGAAAGTATTCCAGTCTCATTACTGTACAGGTAGTCCTTGGTTTACAACCATTCATTTAGTGACCAATGTGGCAATGGCACAGAAAAAAAGTGACTTAATGACAGTTTTTCACATTTATGGCCATTGCCACATCCCCATGGTCACATGATCAAAATCCAGACGCTTGGCAACTGACTCATGATCATTGCCATGTCCTGGGATCATGTGATCACCATTTGCAACCTTCTGACAAGCAAGGTCAATAGGGAAGCCAGTTTCACTTAACAACAGTGTTATAATTTAACAACTGCAGTGATTCAGTTAACTGACAAGGAAGGTCACAAAACTCACTTAACAAATGTCTTGCTCAGCAACAGAAATTTTGGGCTCAGTTGTGGTTGTAAATTGAAGATTACCAGTATGTACTTGCAGATAAACTGATAATTTTAGGCTCCACAATATTAAAAATTGGGTATGGTTTATCTGTAAGTATATACGGTAATAATTTTAAAGTATTTAAAATTAAAATTTAACTCTTATTTCCCATATACACCCAATGATAAACCCATCTGTAGATAAGCAGACCTCCAAAAATGCCATGAAAAATGTGGTTCAGTTTATCTGTGAGTATATACGGTATTTTGTTCTTGTTTATGCTACACTGTAGAGGTGGGATCTTTCCAAATACTACCATAGTTCCTTACTTAAATGTAACAGTAGCTGCTGAGGCTATGAAAAAGTGTTACTGAGCCTATATTCTAATATTTCATTATCCCAGACCGTAAGGATTGTTTGTCAAGTCAGAATACACTCATAAAGCAATGCGTCATTTCGTTATCACATGCAGTCAATGATTGATCTAATTTGGGTAATGTAATATATAATGTAATTACATACATATTAAATTTATCATGTTTCTCAATTATTAACTTTAAGCTCTGTGCTGTTTCTATCAGTGGAGCTTAAATGCGACAAGAATTACCGTAACCTGTTAACTGTACTAACCAGAGAACAAAGAAATTGGCCTTTAGCAAAGCCCACCACCAATCCAAAAGCACCTTATGTTATTATCGAGATTTTAATCAGATGTTATTATCATCTGTGTAAATTAATTCTACAGGGAACCACTGATCAATATGTACTATTTAAATAACTCCCTCAAAAACATGAATGCATAGGCAAGAAAAGCATAAGAAGCATGTTGGTTTCTTCTCAGTGGATATCGCAGCGCAGCAATATTCAGTGAGCCAACATACCACTATCTCATTACGATATTTCATTGGAAAAATCAACATTCTCAGTTGATAATAACAGCTAGTATCAGATTTAAATGTACCTCCAGGCTGATCAGTTGGGTGTCATGTTGCATTAGATAAAGGGAAAGTCTGCTGAGAATCAACCGTTGGCTGGCAGAACTCCCGGCTGGAGAGAACGGTAGCACCTGATTGGAGTTTCTATGGTGAGGGAACTTGTTGATTTTTCTCCTGCTGCTGCTTAGAAGAAGTGGGACAGCTGAAAAGCAAAGAGAAGAGAGAAAAAAACTTTGTGGGCAATGTGCTCGAAGAATCCATACAGTCAGTCCATAAAGCTTCAAGAAATGGAGGTGGTGGGTCTGCTCACCGAACCTTCCTTTCACATGGCAGCACACGCAGTGGAGGTAATTCCTAGGACTCAGGTCCTTGTTGCAGATCCGCTGCTCACATCTTTGGGAACTGCTTCTCTTTTCCTTGTTGCTCTTTGTGTTGATAAATGTTGCCCCATAACTCTTCAGACTGCAAATATGGTATTGCAAAGTCTCAACAAATGGTAGATTCTTCCAGAACAGAATTGTTGGTTGAGCTCAAGATTTTAACATCTCATAAGAAATAATGAGTGGAAAGCTAGTTAAAGAGAGATCCAACATAGAAGGAAGGAGAAATTTTCTGAAAGTGAGAACAAATGATCGATGGAATAGCTTGCCTCTCGGTGTTGTACGTGCTCCATCACTGGAGGTTTTCCAAAATAGATAACCATTTGACCGGGATAGTATAAGATCTCCTGCCTTGAGGAGGTTGGATTAGAAGATCTCTGAGGTACCTTCCAGCCCTATGATTCTATGTTCTGTGCTGTCAGTATCCAGTTATAAGGTAGGCTTTTGTAACCTAAAAAAAGTAATACCCCTGATAAACTGTCTGGTCCTATGTTCCTCTTGCCTTCTGTAGCAGCTAATGAACTTACAAAATAAATAAATATAAAATAAAAACAAATTTCCTTCAGTTAGGGAGAAATAAAACTCATTTCCTTCATGGTGGAGAAAAACTGCCCCCAAGTTGTCTTTTTTCAAATGTTTAGTTCAGTTGCTGAGAATTCTCTAGAGATGTGGAGAATATTACTCTAGGAGGGAATTATGTCTGCAAAAAAAACTAAGAATATTTATTCTTAATTTTCAAGCAGCCATGAAGGGTGTTTCTCCCAGGTCACTTCATGTCAACTCACACATTATTATGAAAAACCAAGAATTAGATGGGTGTCAAGACTAAAGGAAATGTTTGCAGATATTTTTAATTATATTTGGGATACTACTTGGAATCCTGATGCTGGGTAGACTAAAAGGGTGTTAACCAATTAAACCCACTGATGGAATGTCTTCTTCATTGACTCTGGAGGAGGCATCTATCCTGCAACCACTCATCTCCTTTAAAGAGTTGGGAGGGCTACAAAGAAAAGGAAGTAGGATGGAGGAGAGCTACTATGAACAAAATGGCTAACCCAAAAGGGAGCAACTAAAATTTTACATTTATCAGTACTTCCCAAGAGTAAATTTTTCTGTGAAAGGATATGGACCTTCATTTGGACATTTAGTTCTGATGCTGCATCATAAATATCTGTCAGTTCTTTGGACGTACTTTGTAGATTATGAGATACAATGAAATATATTGTAGAGAGAGGTAGAAGCTAACTGACCATTCAGTTGAACTGATGCTTGATGAAAAACGTAAATTTCTTGGTTTCCAGGTCTCACTGCTACCACTCCATTGCTTAAGCTGTCTTTAGCCATTTTACTCTTGTATAATAAATGCAGAAGAAATTGACGTCTTATCATTACCATGATAAAACTCTTGCATGACATATGACATGGAAGTAGAGTTGTATAAATTCCTCTCTGATAGGTGATCCCAAAATATTTATATGATCTGCTACATGGTTATAATGGTTATGTGTATTTTAGGAGCACCATTATAAAATATAGTTCATCCTTTAAAACTTTTCTCTTATATATTTAGACCCTTAGGAGAAATTTCCCCACCAAGATAGCTAAGCCTAAAGTACTTCCTTTGTTGCAGTTTGCATGGGATGAATATCTACAAGAAAAAAAGAAGGTATATTTTAATTTCTGGCTATAGTTTTACAATATGCTTATCTATAGTTAAGTAGTTTTATTATTCCAATTTCAGAGTTTGCACACCACACTGAACTGCAAAGTAATTCTACTGATTGGTATAACATGGTAGACTAAAGTATAGTTGGCTAATTTCTGATTGTATGACTTCTATTTCCAAATCAGGACAAATTAGCCTAAATTAAAAAGAAGTGATTTGTTTGAGGTCTAACAGTATAGCATATCATACTAAATTATGATTTGTTGAATAAACCACAATTGACAAAGGCCTTATTCTGTGCTTTGTTGTAAACTGGAATTCCACAATAAAATGAGCCACAAAGAAGAAATTATGGCTTAGTATGATGCATAAATATAACCAATGAATCTACAGTTGAAGAAACCGAAAGATGGGTTAGAAATTCAATAATAAATAGAAAATCCTAATCAACTGATATAATGCTTTCAAACTTGAATCTTTTAGCAAAAACTCATTATCTTTTCAGATCTATTCTTAATTTTATCATCAATGTAAAAAGTTTTTAACAATGTTAAAAGTTTTCTATGATATGTGTATCAGTCCTTAATATTACCATTTTGTTTTCTGATCGCAGGAACTGAGAGGTGAAACATGGGAATATCCATCCAATGTGATGTGTTTTGTTGATGGTCAGCTTCTTGGAGATGAAAAAATGCTGCTGAAGTGGGCTTATGATGTTTGGGATTATAAAGACTTTAAACCCATAGCACTTTATGAAGCAATTACATCAGATTTTCTCACAAAACACTTAAAAGCCAATAAGGTGATATTTGGGTTTTTAGAAGTCTCACTGGTGGCTATATGATATTTGGAGTTTACATAAAACCCTATGCAATTCATTTGTGTCGTTTTATAAAATTGACTTAGAAAAGGCTTTAGAAAATTAAAAGTAACCAGGAGAATTTCAATTCATAGATTTTATCTCATTTTTAAGTTGCTATAGCCATCACTTTGTGGCATTTAAATCACATAAACCTTACTAAACACTAACCTTAAAATCATAGATTTAAATCCCTTTCTTCTTCTATCATACTTTACAGATAAACACCAAGAATAGCTTCTGACAGATTTATGGCTGTCTAAAATCCCATTCTCCAGTGAAGTCCAAACAATCCTCACAAATAAACTAAAATAGATTCCTACTGACATTTCCAGGTCAAGCAAGGATATAGCAGCATCCTTTTAAAATTGAAATATTTAATGCATCTATGTGGGAGGCTATAGTATATTTCATTGTCAGTGATGCTGGAGACATGATAAGCCAGCTTGTAATTTCAGGGCCATCACTAGCTGCATGACTCAAACTAGTAATATATATATGGTAGTTTTAAAATGTAAAATGGTAGTTTTACGGTAGTTTTGGTACCGTAATATGGTAGTAATATGGTAGTTTTCCATTATATATATATAATGGAAAACTACCATATTATTTGTAGAAAATATGCAACATGCCAGTTGAAAAAAAATGGGGATTGCCAGTGAGTGAGTAAATGATTAAAAACAGGCAGCTAAGGTGTCCAGGACACAGTCTGAATGCTTGTAAGGGCTGAGCTTCGCTGGAACCAGCAGTTCCAAGGCAAATAGCAACTGTCCCATGAACATCTTTCAGCTGCTTTTCAAGGCCATCTGAAACTAGCCTATATCATGAATTCAGAAGAGCGGGGAGAAAAAGCCT
Organism: Cerberus rynchops; assembly: GCA_032468195.1. Lineage (NCBI taxonomy): Eukaryota > Metazoa > Chordata > Lepidosauria > Squamata > Homalopsidae > Cerberus > Cerberus rynchops. The sequence continues at coordinate 61,166 of JANHFJ010003417.1, forward strand.
ACATGTTGGAGCATAGCTGCATTTGAAGGCTGTGAATTCTTTGCGAGGCTGTGAGTAAACAAACAATTTAGTTTAGGGTTTCACTCTTAATTGGCATAAAGATTCTAATATAGCCATGTTACAGCTGAGAGTTTTCTGCCAAATCTAGCCAAGTGTTTAATAAGGATGAAGTGTCTGGAATGCTGTGTGTTCCTGCTGAGTCTGATGCAAAAATTGGCAATGTACGTGATATGGAAGTTTTGGTGCAGCTCAGATCTGGGATGGAAAATAAATATTTGGCCCTTTACCATAAAAGGCTTCAAATGCAGCTATGCTCCAACATGTAGGCTTGTTGAAAGGACTACATCAGGGGTATCAAACTCACGACGACATGTTATCATCACGTGACATATCACAACTTTCTTCCCCTTCGCTAAACTGGAAGTGGGTGTGGCCAGTGCATGACACATCTAGCCCGTGGACCGTGAGTTTGACACCCCTGGGCTACATTCTCAATCCATTTTGGTGACAAAAGCTCACAAAAAACGTCTGCTCCCACCATCTCAAGAATACATTGTGGAACATAGGTAATCATTCACTGTGAAAATTGACAGATTATCTTGTAAAAACTGTTTTGATCTCAGGCTTAATGCCAGCTAAAATAGAAGTGGTATAATAGTATAATAGAAGTGGTATAGTGAAATAATTTTATTCTAATCATTCAAAAAGGGGGAGGGTGACACCCATATTTTCAGTATCATTTTCTCTAATTTCAGTATCATTTTCTCTAATACATTCTTTTTTTAAAAAAGCACTGTTGTTGCCTTCAGACAGTTTCAACTGTGGCATGTTTGCAGGCCAAGCTGTTTCTTGACAGACGTGCTTTCAATATCCTGGTTTATGTGGTGATTTTCATTCCATGCATTTTATTTTTATTTATTACTAAATTTATACACCACCCACCTCATTTATCCAAAGCTAACCATTTACTTCACTAAGTTCCATGTAGTGCCTTCATAGAACGCTTTATGAAGCTTTGGCACCCCTTCCCAGCAGAGGTTCAGGAACAGTGAAGAAGTGGGAAACTTGGGGATGGTCGGGAATTAATTCAACCCTTAAAACACAGCTTGCCTACCTAATGTGAATCTCTTCTCCTTGTTTAAATTTCACAGATACATTGGATTGTTCTATGTATTCTCAATTCACATTTGATCTAAGACCCTGAGCCTCTGCTAATAACACGTACCCTGGGATGCTTTCCAGACTCATCCATATGATGTCTGAGTTCTTTGAAAGTTTAGTTAATGATTACTGATCAAGTCTCCTAACAGTAAAATGTTGACAAGCCGTAGCTTCAGGGAAATGCTGATGAAATTCACTACTTACTAGAATTTGACCCTTTACCATCTGAAGCATGACTCAGGGTCAGAAGGGAGCAATCTTTATCCAGTGATTCATTCACTCAATCCTACTTTAACCATAGGGTTTGGTTTCTTTATCTTGGCAGCATATATTTGTTTTCATGGAAATAGAAATTCAGGAAGTTTCGATTGGAAAATTGCTATTTGAGGTAAGTTGCCCAAGGAAAAGACAAAAAATCATTGTTTTTATCATGTACATAGAAGTAAATACTCTTATGTTGAAAACTGTTACTTAAACACTTAAGGTCCAATTCCTGATGTGAGGTCAACTACACATTGGAACATGGATGGAATTTGGAGAATGACTGCTCATCAGAATTTATTTGGGTGATAATGCAATAGTGTGTACATTATTTCTGGTCTCTTGAATCTAAAGTATGTTGGTTCATCTTGGTGAAATATTGATCTGATCAGTCCGTTTTATTTTAAAAATATTTTCTTAGGATCGCTAAATGGGTGTAAAGTTGCAAATTTTATGAAATCAATTTTCTTTACATATAAATTTTTAATTACGAAAAGTGTCCCCTTAAATTAGAAAGTTTAATCCTTTGTATATGTATGCATGGGCGTATGTGTAACAAAGAGAAAGGAATGACTTTTAAGGTTATATAATGCCTCCTCAGAATATAAAAACAAATATATTTTGATTTAATTTTTTTTCAAATGCAAGCTTATTTTTACAGTATTTGATGAAATAAATGTTTAAAACTTAAAGGATTTATTAAAGCTGAAATCCAATACACTCTTACTACCAATTCTCCTCAAACTCTGTGTGCATGCGCACACGCACATTTCTGCATTGTGTCCTTGTGAACATTCCCAAATGATTTACAGTAAATGTAAAATATGCTATCACAACATGCAAATACTAAAATTAATAAGTTATCATAACACCATGGAAAATTAACTTGTTCATTCCCTCTCTTAAAACTTAAAATAAAAGCCCTTTAGAAGAAAAGGAGTTTAACTGCCTCCTGAAACATAGCTGAAAAATTGCCAGGAGAACCTTTTGGCATGGGACAGGTATTTCAAAAGAGAGGCAACACCATTTCCAAGGGCTGTTAGCTTTATTGCTTTATTGGTAGACTGAGATGGGTGACATGATAGTGAGTAGTTGGATGCAGAAAAATAATTCTAGATCACCATAAAATAATAGAACAGCTAAGAATAGGAGGACATACTCAGGACCTCAATCTCTGAGTCATGATTCTTTGTTCCCATTATAAAATGCATTGCCTTTTCTCATGAGGATAAAACACTCATTTTTAAAAGAGGTCACAA
>JANHFJ010003417.1:75911-89608 GCA_032468195.1 Cerberus rynchops
GAGGATTAAATAAAATAGTACGTGTCCATTTCCAGACACTGGAAAACAAGAGTCAAATTGGGTAGTAACATTCCCTTCCAGGGAGGTAAGGAACCATGTACAAAACATCTGAATCATAAAGCAACAGAGTATTTTTTCAGTTGCTTTGTGAGATGTAATAGTTGTGCTTAGCTTTAATGATTCCAAGATCCACACTGCAAAGTGGGGAGGGAATCAGCAAATAATATATTTCTATATATCCACACTGCAAAGTGGGGAGGGAATCAGCAAATAATTTCTAGATCATATAACACTTTTAAATCATTCTTTGAGACTTTGCAATATCATTAAATCATATAAAATTTGCATTCAGTATTTTTTAAAATCATGTATCTGTGGCCAGCCTGTATAGCATCCTCACACAGGATGTAAATAATCTGAACAGGTTTAAACAGCAATTGACCTTGCCCGCTTGTAGCATCTAATCTAGAAAAGGACTAATTTGTGAAGGGCATTCAAATTCTGTTTCATAGTGGTAGAACTGATTTTTAGATGATAAAAAAATAATACATAGAAAATATAATTCAGGAGCAAATCACTAATAATTATAATCCTCTTATTTGACAGGCACAACAGCTCTAATACCAACTGCCAAACCATCACATCATAAAGCAAGTTTTGATGCAGCCAGTTTCATTGGTGGTATTGTACTTGTGCTGGGTCTGCAAGCAGTTATCTTCTTTCTGTATAAATTTTGCAAGTCCAAAGAACAAAACTATCACACTCTCTAGGAAATGTTGCTTTTTAAGTGGACTTAGATTAGCTCAATATTTATGGTTAGCTACACCAAAAGATGCTTATTCTTTATGGAATACAGCAGTTCAAGATATTATCTTTCAAGACTTAAAAAAATAGGTCTGCAATGTGCTTGAAATAAGGTTGTGTGAATCATGTCTTGCTGAACAGAAATATTTGCAATATTCTGCATGAGCCCTTATTTACTGTTTTAAATTTTTAATAGCTGCTACTATAGAATTTATTCTTTTATTTGATATGCCAAATGTAGCTGTTGATAGTTATTGTATTTAGTGGCAGCAATGTTCTTGATAGGTAAATTTACAATTACAGTGATTTAATTAGATTTAGATACAATATCCCCATGCGTCATTATTAACAGATTACTGTTAACTTGACATAAAAATGATCTATGAAAATTATGACTTTTTATCTGTTCAGCTTGGAAATTGGAAGAGATTTGTAGGATGTTTTTAGGATATTTTTTCTTAAGAAATACGAATGCCCATATTTTTCCATATTATATGATGTTACAAGGATGGTTGTTTTCTATTGTATGTATAAGCATCTATAGGAAGAATGGTGATAAGTTCCCCTGTGCATAAGGAAGAAGGACCAGTGCCTTAATTAGCAGATTGCAAATTGAAGTGTTGTGCCATCTTATATTTTGAGGTTTAGTGAAGGATGTCATTCTATTTGCACCAAGTTTTCTTCATTAGACATACAAACCTCAGCACTAAATGCTAACATTGTTAACTGTTTTCATATATGTTAGTACAATGTATTGGATCTATATTTTTGAGGAATTAGATCCTTTGAGGAAAATAGATCGGGTAAGCTACGTGTGATGAATTTATCCAACTGATTTTAGTGGGCCTATTAAATGTGGCAAAGTATGGATTCAATCTGCTGCATCCAGGCTTTGTTTACTGTTTCTAAAGCCATTTGTCTGTAGCCTTCAAATTACCTGCCTTAGAAAATGCTGTGCTTTTCATATGAGGATAATAATGTCAGCAAACACAGTTTGTTTTCACAACATTATGGATATTTTAAAGGTACTGTAGTCCTGCATTGATTTTGGAATATTTTATTTCCACATAGCAATATCCCACCTGTAGGTTTCATAATACAGCGAATTGTGTGATAGAATAATTGTGATAGAAACAAACTTGATTGAACACTTGAAATAAGTTATTTTATTTTGATTATTCTCTTAATAGCTTCTTAATGTTTATTTCACAAGTCATGTGATAAATACAATTGATATAATCAAAACACAGTTTATAGGGTTAAGTGCTTCTGCTGGATGAGCTCCTGTCAAAGAGGAACTACAGTGGTTGATACTATGCTGGTGACAAAATTGACTAGATTTGTTGTTTAAAATGTGAACATCATTCTAATTTCCTTAATCCTTCCAGTTTCAGCAAAGTTGACTTCAATAATAGCCAGAAAGTCAATTCATAAAATATATTTAGTAGAGAGTACTGTAATTTTAAAGAATCTTCCAACAGCTGCACTCCTAAAAGACAATAGCTCAGGTGAATGAGACAGTTGAACTGACTACTCCATTCAGATATTTCCAAAATAGGTGGTGTGTATTTAATGGCCTTTTAGTAGTCATTTTATCCACCTCCCCATGATCTTTATTAAATTTAAGTTAAGAAGCTGAAAAGATTATCATATTTAAACACAATGCTAATAAAATTTTAAAGAATGATTTAAAAATGCACTCTTAATATTAGATAAACATTCTTTAAAGTAAGACTAAAAACCTATTTACTTTTTGCTTCCATGCTTACTCTTGAATGTTAGTATTTATCTTATAAATTTAAAGGGAAAAATGTTTCAAAACTGACAGTGCAGTATGCCCTTCCAAAATCAAAATGTGAGATATTTTGTTACTGAGCCAAGAATAACTGTCAAAGTCATTAAAACATATATTTCTAAATGCAATGAACCCTCTTTCAAGTGCCTTAAATTTTCTTAATGTTGGCCTCATGTCAGGGAAAGAAACTTGTATCTGCCCCTTAGTGTCAGCAATTGCTTTTTTCCAAAGGTTTTAGAAAATTTAGGTGTTAGTATTACCTTTCAGGAAATCTATATTTTCTATTTAGGTGGCATAAAGCTCTATGTTTAGTTACTAGGGCATTTCTAACAATTTCATGCAGTAGCAGTAGATTTGATTTTCTAAACCAGCTTCATCTGTTATCTACCAAACTACAGCGGACACATTAAGGGGCTTCCCTGTTATTCACATATTTAAATTCTTTACCATCTAGATTCAGATAGATAAAACTTGTTTTCAGTATAATGCCATTACTTATGAATTAGTATGAATAGATTTTTATCACTTTGCTGGTTGTTTGAAATTCAGCATATTGTTTGTTTTTTAAGCAATTGTCTGTATAGAATAACTGATCACGTGGACCTTAATTCTTTAGATAATAATTTGTGACTTTCATTCTTTATCTGGATTGTTCTTAGAACTCTCATATGCAAATATACTGCATAGGGAATGGAATGTTATAGATACTATGTACTGCATATGTGGTGTTGTCATTGGAAGCAATGCAAATTATTTACAGTCATAATACCAAAATAATAAATCATTTATTAAAATGCTTTGTTGTCCAAGTAAGTTCCTTAAGATAGACTACATAAACAATCTAATAAACTTTACACCGACAGCATATAACAGTGTTATGGTATGTATTTTTATAAGGCATTGATTATTTAGGGACTCAAGAAATCATTTGTTTAAGAAATATCAACCTACAGCTTCATACAGTGCATGTGCATTATATACAGGCAGTCCTCAATTTACAACAGTTCATTTAGTAACCTTTTGAACTTACAATGGCAGTGAAAAAAGGAAATTGTGATATGACCATTCTCCATTGTGGAGAGCAGAAAATCCAAGAATCATTGGATTCTCTGCTCCTCACAATGAGAAGGACCATATTAGGTAAGACCAACGTTCTTTCTCCATTGTGGAGAGCAGAGAATCCAATGATTCTTGGATTCTCTGCTCCTTACAATGAGAAGGACCGTATCAGGTAAGACCAATGTCCATTTTCACACTTAAGACCATTGCAGCATCCCCATGATCACATGATTCTGATGCTTGATAATTGACTCACATTTGTGATGGTTGCAGTGTCCCAGAGTCATGTGATCCCCTTTTGCAACCTTCTGACAAGCAATGTCAATGAGGAAACTAGATTCACTTAATAACTGTATTACTAATTTGAGAACTGCAGTGATTCACTTAACAAATGTGATAAGAAAAGTTGTAAAATGGGGCAAAACTCACTTAATAAATTTCTCTCTTAACATAAATTTTGGGCTCAATTTTGGCTGTGAGTTGAGGACTACCTGAACAATGATAGTATGTAACTTTCAAAAGAACAACAATGAAATCTCAATACAGCATGACAAAAGCCAAAATCTTTTTTTCTCATTACTCAAAAGCTTTGAAGAAAATACGGTAGGAAAAGTTTTATTAACAATTACTGAGAGCAACTATGCACACAGTAATATTTTCAGTCTTGGTCAACAACAAATCTAAATAGCAGTTTATTTTTGAGATGGGTTTTGCTCTTGTTGCACAGGAAAAGTAGAATGAGAGGTTTGGGTAAGATCTGGCAATAGAGCGTCTACTATTCTATTTCTCCATCCTGAAGGTATCTGGAAAGATACAAGTTTGTTATTTTTATGTTTTGCTCTCTGAATAACTAACATTTCAAAGATTTGGGAATAGCTTTTTTTTTGTAGCGGCATAATCTGGGGAAGTAGAGCAGAGGAAAACTCACTGCATACCTGAGGTATATACACATGCAAGAATGATGCAAGAATTATTCTTTTATAGTGAAATTCTTTAAAAATAGCATTCAAATTAATAAACTTGTTGCTCTCTTGACTGGATAACTTTACTTGTTTAATGTTTTCATTAGCTTTTCACTACTCACTGTTTTTGGTCTAGGAATCTTCTCTAACTTGGTTTTGGCTATCAAAAGATTCTGAGTGGAATCCTTCGTTAATATGAATGTTGGCAATTCTGCATTCTGACTGTAGAAAGAAGAGCCTGAAATATAAACGCAGTATATAATTTTTTATAGTTGTCCATCCAAAAACAAAACCTCACCTTCCCCCACCTACCCCCTGCAAAAAAGTCAATGATGGCTTCTTACTTTTTGTTAGGCAAATCTATTCCTATAAAATGGGATGTAACAAAAACAAAGAATGCTTCCTCACACTAGCAATAGGGATAGCATCACATACTAAAAAGGTGATTTTTTTTCCCAGGCAAATCTATAACTTGTTTTTTGTTTGCATAGTCATGCCTAATACAACTTGCCTGACAATTGTAGATGGCAGCCGAGTGGGGTTGCAGAGAAGAGATGGAGTTCATATCTGTTCTCTTGTCAGTGAGATTAGCCAACTAAGAAGCCTATAGCCATCATTCTGATGGATGCTAGAAGCAGATGTGTTTATTTTCAAGGTTGGTACCAATAACTGTTCCCTTTGAAAGTCACTTTCATAACACCTATTATACTTGGCTTGAAAGTAGTGTGCTGAAGAATACCCAAGAATGAGAACCTACCACCTGTTTTGGACAATCTTTGCACATTCTACTCTATTATTACTGTTAACTGGTAATGTTACAGCCTTTCCCCAGTTGAACAGGTACTGACTGCATTTGGTCTTTAAATAATTTCCAAGCAAATCTTCTAGGTCACGTTGAAGCAATTGCATATCCCTTCTTGAAAATACACCATTTACAAACATCCTGTGATTTTCAGCATTTTTGGAGATGTTTTAAACCCATTAATCTCTGTTAAGAGCTCAGAGTACTTCCAAAATACTCTGTCGATATTACATTCGATGCAAGATATTTTGTGAATTTTTTTGCTTTAAACATTCCAAATCAAAGCATTTGGTATATGTCTACTTCTAACAATGTAAACAACACAATATGCAATGATGTCATTGCACAAGACCAGCAGTACATTCTAGGCTATAATTAATTTGTACAGTTAATCTTAGAGCTAGGAACAATTTCTGGAATATTTTTGTGTACAGGTATACAATGCTGCGTTGTATTCTTTGTTAATACATCCCATTCACAGCTCTACATAGAAGAGATGCTTATTCATTAATGTTTCCAATACTGGTGTGGATGACAATTGAAGTGTGTGAATGAACTTTATAGCAATCTGAACAGAATGCATCTGAAATCTTGGCAATACTTTTGAAGGGGGTTGGCAACTACTTCTGAATATATTTTCCCCAATTTCCAAGCCCTGGCTTGATGATAATCTCATCCAAATATAAAATGTCATCCTATTTAGCTTTTTTGAACATTAGTCCAAGTTAGCTAGGTTATCCTTTAAATTACATTCTTACCAGCATGTAGCTGTAGCAATTAGAGCAATCTAGTAGGTTTGACTAGAGAGATTAAAAAACATCCTGGACAATGATAGGCACAAATCTCTTTAATACTTTTGCCTCTCTGTCTACATACATAGTATAACACAGTGATATGTCCATGTAATCACCAGAGGTCAAGCTCATTTCAGAACATTGTGAATATTATGATGGCAATGAGATAGTAATACATTCCCACTGTTTATAAAATACCTTTATTTGCTTTTTTATAAAAGCAAACTATTTGCTTTTATATAATAGACTAATAACTGCTTGGTAAAGAGAGCCTACATGTTTATATATTTTTCTTTACAGCTTTCCAAAATAGTACACTAAAATTAAAATGAGAAATTATGTTGATAGCTTAGTTCTTCTTACCTGGAAAATAGTAAGGTTTGCTTTTGGTAACATGTGAAAGATTAGCAGACCTTGTAACTGAAAGCAAGAACATAAATTAGATGAATTTAAAATAAACTATGAAAAATACAAAAATATCAAAACTTCTACATTTTTAACAGATCTGGATGCATCACTTTTTGTTAGACTTGTATTCTGCTTTCAGGAGCTCGGTGGCATGTTTAGGTTATGATTAATCAGATTTCAAATTTAGTTAACATTTATTAAAATGGATAAGATTGGATCATCGGATACTGTTTTTGTTGCTGTATGCAGTACTATAAATTAAGTGGATATAATTAAATTCTCACATCCTCAACTGCTCATACTCTCTTAGCTTTCTTACAACTCAATAACAATATTTCCCAATAGAGATATGCTATAATGCAGCTGCTGCTTGATCAGTATGATATTGTCAAGAACTGGAGTCCTAACTTTAAGCATCTGTGTATGTAAAACAGAACCAAGTGTTCATCCAGGCTTCAGCAAGTAAATACGCTGTAATGGATTTTTAAAACATTTCTTCCCAGTTGTGCAAGTAGATAATAGTTGTGCCTGAAACATCCTCCTAGGATGCCCCTATAACCATCTGCAAGCTCCTGTCACTATCCCAGCATCTGAGTACACAATAAGGTTAAAGTCGACGGCCTTTTGGAAGCCTAAAACTGGATGGCTCCCAGATCGCCAGAGGGAAGATGTTCCACAAGGTAGGGCAGCCACAGAAAAGACACTAGATGGCAACATTTCAGAGAAAGGACCTGGAGCACACCTACCCCATCAATCTGGTGGAACAGGCAGATACTGTCAGGGAGTACTGTCCCATTGATAAAAAGAATATAGGTAGTTCAGGGTTGAACTGTGGGATCCTTATTTTTCTTTCCAAATGTTTCTTTACCCATTGATGGGTAGTGCAGTAATGATGTTACACAGCTGGGTGATGAGATGTTGGCAAGAAAATAAGCTCAGAGAGCACCATACATTTCCATGACATGTAAGGCTTTAGAGGTGATAAATAGCACCATGTATTGTACCCAGAAGGAAAATGGGAGCCAGTGTAACTCATGCAACGGCTGTAACATGGGCAAACTTGGGAGTGTGCATATCCTGCATCCTGAAGCAGTTGTAGCTTTTGGGTGGTGCTCAAGGGCAGCCCCATGTACAGTATAGTATACTATGGTACTCCAAAGTGGAATTGACCATAAGCATAGCCTCCTAGTCCTGAAAAGTTCACAATTGTTGGAATAACAATTGCTCTCTTAGGTACTGCTGCTGCTAACTACTCCATAAGTAGGAATAGAGAGTCTACAAGAACCCCAAATTACAAGCTCCATTTGGGGAGTGCAAACCTGTCTGGAAGTACATGACATCAAATTCTGGGAGGCTGATGATACATCACACCAAGCTACATAGGCAATGCTGTTGCAGTGCTGTCTGCTGCAGGTTGTGAGGATCTGGATGGGCTGGAACCGATTCTGACTCATCCTGGCAATTGCAAAAGAATGGTTCCTGCTCCCAAGCCCCAAAGGCAATCCAGAAAGATACCATTGTATTAAAAGCTGCTGACAGTTCTAGGGCAGTGAGGATGGTTGCACCACTCCTGTCCCAAGCCCATCAAAAGTCAACAGCAACCACAACTAATGTCTTTTCCAGCCTAAACCCAGACCGAAAAGGTCCGTATAAATCATTTCCTTCAGGACCCTCCGAAGCTGAATAGCAACTACCCTCCCAACCACCTTCACTAAAAACATCTGGATGAACATTGTCTAACAGGATTGGTCCAGGAATGAGGCACGTCCACACCTCCTTCAAGGCAGATTGTGCCAGCCTCTCCCACATGTATTAACTACCATTTGGAGTCAAACATATGCCACTTTGGAGGACACCTTAATCAACCAAAAGGCTCATGGGTCCAGATCACAGGTGACTTGAGCTCAGGGAAACCCTGTTCACTTTCTTATGATCAGCCAGCTCAAGCTCCTCCCACATTACAGGACTCAGATGTGTGTTGGTTATTTCTAAAGGATCTGGCCAGACTTCAATCCTGAGAAAACTTGAGCAACTCAAAGCAGTCTTGAAAGAGCTCTCCCAGCTCCTCCTCACTTCAAATGGACCTGATTACCTTAAACAGGGCCAATAGGTAGTTAACTGCAGATGCAGTTAAGGGCAGAGAAATATGCTTTGCTGCCCATGTCACAGTATAAATCCTGATATATTTTCAGTCCTGAGCCATATATAATAAATTATTGACTAAAAAATGGTACAAAAACCCCAAATGCAACAGAAGGGAAATTGGGGTGCCAAGTTAATAGAAAAGAACAAGATCCTTCTATTTCAGCACATATATAAAGTGTGAACTGACTGGGAGCTGCAAGAAGTGTGTGCTTTTCAGCAGCAGCATGTTAAAAATACTGACTTTGAATAATGGATAGCTCTCATACTGAAACTATTCAGGAAATATTTTCAAGGCTCATTTTAGATTAATTTCAACAATATAAGACATTAGCATTAATTAGCAAAACCAAGAGTGAGAGAACTACTCCCACTTTTTCATTCAAAATTGAGGGTTCTGAGGATGATATGGTAATTTCTTTGAATTGTATCCTATGCCCTTGTTACTATTTTTCTCCATTGCTTTTGGCTCACTGAAATTAATTGGCGAGTACTGTACATCTGAGCATGTTGAGAAATTGAGACATACTGACATAATTCTTAGTGAAAGGCCTGATTTTATTTCTTTAATTGCTTTCACCTTCCCTGCCTTTCCAAGGCTGCAGACTCTTACTGCTGATTTTGTTTTTTGTTTGGAATAATATCTGTGCAGTGTGACTAATATATAATTGCAACCAATTATCTTTCAAACTACATTTATACCTGCAGAGGAACATTTCTGGGAAATTGCAGCTTCTGAATCATAACGTTGACACTGCAGCTCATGTATCCTTTGGAAAGCATTCAGCTTTAAATTGCGTTCCTGGGTCAGCTGGCTTTTTATCTAAAATAGGTGTACATATACATGTTTACAAATAATCCCAAATTCATATTATGATCCATACTTAAAACATAGAGTGCACAAAGGAAAGGAAAGGAAAGGAAAGGAAAGGAAAGGAAAGGAAAGGAAAGGCTTTTAACCTTAGTTCAATTAATATTGACAGCTAAAACAGAAGGGATTAAATTTAGATTGAAGCAGCCATAGGACTATTTGAGAACAAAGCAATTCCATGTGATCAAATGAAGCTTATGTTGGGATTAATTGTACTTTCCTGCTTCCAAGACAGAGCTAAATGCAAGAAAGCCTTGTGGAAAAACAAGATTTTTTTGGGTTCCGTGTTTCCTTTTTATTTTTCACCCTCTCCCCAGTGGCTGTACAGCAACAGAGGCAGAAGGAGATTGATAGTAAATTAGGCTGCCTAGCTCTGCCCAGGATGGGGCCAATGCTAATCACCCTCCTGGAATTATTTTTTTTTTAATTTCTGGCAGGAGAAAGCAATAGTAATACAAAGTGACAATCTTCCAGACTTCCCTGTGCCAGTTTGGAAAGACTCAGAAAATGAATAAAAATTAACCACAATTGTGCTCAATTACTACAAACTGCCAAAATAATTGCCCTATGGCAAAGATGGCATACATATTCCATATCAATTATAGTAGCATCAGAACAAGCCTAGCAGTTTAGAACAGATGACCACAGAAAATCAGAAAAACCATAGGACAGCAATAAAATATATTAGCTACAAACTAATGGTGCCCTTATTCTGCCAAGCAAAAGAGATCTGAAGGTGGAGGCTCTTCTAATGGGTCTAGTGGTTAAGTAAGGCACCAGGATGGAAACAAGTTCTTAGGCATGAAAAACCAACTGGATGACTGTCAGTCACTTTCTTTCTGCCCAACTTCCCTTACAGGATTGTTGCAGAAAAAATAGGAGAAAGAATTTTAAAATCCAGATATACATTAGTACATGACATTTTTTTGACTCATGTTAGCAAGAAGATTTCAAAGCATGTAGGAAAATAAATCCATTGGTAACTCACTAAAATATTTATAACCTTACTTGTTGAATTTCTTTCTTCATCTTTGCTTCCTGAAGATGTCTTGTTTTACAGGATTTTTCCGATTCTTCTGTCAGGTTCAACAACTTCACTTCTCTCTCTCCAAGGTTTTCTAACATTTTTTCCAAGTTTGCTGTCTTAATCAAATCTAATTGCTGTCTTTTACAAAATTCTCGATTAAACTTACATTCTGCTTCCTGAAGTAAGTATTCCTATATGAAAATATTAACAAGATTTGTACAATACTATGTTTAACCTCACGAGAAAAGAATTTGAATTAAATGCATGTATTCATATAGACTATACTATATATTGTACTATACTATATACAGAGACAATACTTTTATCAAAATATATGTTTTGCAATACTGCATAAAATATTCAAATAAAAAAGTGATTAGAATTGACTGCAGGAAGCAAAAATTATTTCATTCCATTTTTTTAAAAAATAGAGTTTTTATCATTTTTATGATCTTTCTAGAAGTAAAATGTAAAATAATTTGTCTCACATGTATTTTATTACAACAATCATTTAGATTTAGATTGTAATGTCAGATTGCTTTCCAGAGATTTATGTAGCTTGTTCTTAATGTTGTATGAGAGACACTCTAGGAATTAAAATACACCTGAATAAATAAAATCATCTTGTCTGGCAGTATTTTGCTTTGAATAATTTATGTAATAGATGCCCTTTAAAACTTGCATGTTGCTATAATAAATGATTTGTTTCTTTAAAATGTGAATCCTGAGCTACACTGCACTAAAATATCACATTAACAAACAAAATTTTAGATTGAGTACTTCCCATGTGTCTTTTTCTAAGATTCTTGGAGCTGGTCCCTTTTTGAATGACCTTATAGTTAGCAGTTATAATAAACTTGAAGTCTACTATTATTGTCCTAAATAAATTTCTACAACCCGTAGCTAAATTTGTAAAAATTGTATACTTTAATAAATATTCTGGGTATAAATAAATTAGATTTAAGTCAACTGTTAGGCCAAATATTAAATTCCAATGGATATGGGACAGTAAATAGATTTTATACACTATCCAGAAGTTATTAAATTATATTATCCTGTTATCCAGGATATACCCATTTTAATTATTAAGAGCATTTCTAAATGTATTATCCAGATGATTACTAAGAGATAGAAAAAATATTTAATGTGAAAAACTATTTTGATTCAAGAGTGATAGATATTTTGCAAGCAATGCTTATGTTGATTCCATTTGTACGTTTTAAACAGATTGAGGTGAGTTAATAGTTACATTTTTGTAGGAGGAAGAAATATACAGGTTCTTGTTAAAGTGATATAAGAAAAACAAAATATGTAAAACACAGTTTAAAAATGAGGGAGATGTTACTGAATTCAGTAAAAATAATAAAAGAGGATTTTGTTGACTATGTAGTATATGATGAGTTTGGGCAGATACCTGTTTCTCTAGTTGTTGCTTCAGTTTTTTATTTTCGGTCTGAGATTCTGCCAAGACTTTCCTTACAGCTCGCAACTGATGATTAAATAAAATGGCCTCTTCTTCCGCTTTCATCTGGGATTGCAAGCACTCTTTTTTATTCTGAATAGCCTCCTGTGAAGGCAAAGGATTCAGCAAGATCTAAGCTTAGAGAATCAAGTCTTAAGAGGCTGAATTATTTATAAGGTTGTTAACTTTGTTTCCTTTACAATGTGTTTAACTTTGTCTCCTTTTCAATGTGTGTAGAGGTCCCCAGATTTTTTTTTGGTGCGCTGTGGATCTTTCAAGGCTTCATACCAAACAAACAACAGAAGATCTTCACTTCTTTCACTTCTGACTCTTAATTTTCACAACATCATTGCTGCTTACACTGCTGCTTTATTTCACCTCTCCTGAAATAAAAAGTACTATCCCCAACATTAAATGTGGCCTTCCTCTAGTTTAAATAATCATGTCCACAGCCATCTTAAAGTGGCAGACTAGTTCTTAATGTGAGAGAAGCTATTCTTTCTACAACTACAGTTAAATAGACTGTTTAGATTTATGATGTTATGGGGAACTAAGCACTCAGCTGCTTATGGCCAATTGATTAATGTTGCAGCTCTCATTTGCCAACTCAAGGCAGCATACATAACTATTTTTTCTGTGCAACAAACCCATGAGGCACCTTAAAGTACCTTTGGTTGGCTGATTTCAGTCCATAGGAGCTCTTCTCATTTTCCTCATCACCCATCTGTCAGTTGCCTGAATGCTTTGCAATAGATACTTTTCCACTCCTGATGTAAACATTAAAAATTGTCTGGCAGAATTGGCAAGCGGCAGACAGACAACATTTCATTTCATTTCCTTTCTTGCTAAAGTCTAATGCTAATCACTGAAGCAACAGTCTGGAGGTGTGTGACAGAAAGAAAATGACATTAAAACTTCTGCCTTTCTCAGCGTCCTGCAATATAGGTATGGCCAATATTTGAGAGTTTGGAGGCTACAAATCAGATTCCAACTATGCCATGTTCAGGACTTCAATTTATTGTGTAATGAGGGGGTCATTCTATAATGAAACACTTCCTGTTTCTATTCCCATCCTTTAAAAAGTTGGAACTAAGCCATAATTAGCATAAAAAATGAGAAAAAATATCTATTTTTAGGGTGATTCAGAGTGGAAAATAATTTCAATCCTACTTTTAATTTAAAACAAGCATTCATTAAATTTCAGCAACACAGTTTTGGGACACAGGGAGTGCACATTTGACCTGCAGAGTTATACACTCCTCTAATTAATGCATGTGTTATTTTCAGAAGCTGACTAATATCTTTGTGTAGAAGCAAGCACAGCACACATATAAGCAAAACATGTATTCTTCCCTAAAGACCTGTCCAATCCCAATTTATGCTATTTTTAAAAAAAAATTGTCATGATTACATGTTTATTTATTATACTCTTATTAAAAAGCCAGTAGTTTTTTTAGGGAATTTCATTTCATTTCATTTATTGGATTTATAGATCGCCCCTCTCCCAGAGGGACTCGGGGCGGTGTACAGCCGTCAATAAAACATAAACATGAAAATTCATTAAAAATCAA
>JANHFJ010003418.1:13044-23241 GCA_032468195.1 Cerberus rynchops
CCCACCCTGTGGGAGCACACCGGTCAGTTGGAGGCTGATGATGGCAATGGTTGGCTTCATTAACTGTTGGACTCTTTCCTTTCCTTTCCTTCGTATCCTTCCTCACATTCTCTTTTCCTGGACAGGGGTCGTGTTGCCAACAGATTCCCCTTGATGTGTCCAAGAATTCTGTGGATGACCAGTACAATGGCTGCAACCCGAAGAGAGAGCAGGAACTGATAAACTCGGGAAAGATTCCTCTGCCAGAAAAATATATTGAAATCTGGAAAAATGCCACACAGTACTGGGCCAGCCTTGGCCAAACTGTCAGCAACTTCAATCCAATCTATGGCATTGCAATTGTGGCTTACACAATTGACAGCGACCTGTGCCATGATTTCAACACTGCTGTAAGAGAATCTGGGATATCCCAAAGCTCTTACGACCGATATGCCTTCAAGGATTTCCACCTCCTCTTAACCAAAGCTCTTCAGGCCAAGAAGACCACGTCAAGCTGCTATGAGGTCTTCCGTGGGATATCGGGCATCCATTTCACCGTTTCCAACAAGGCGATAGTCCGCTTTGGACAGTTTGCTTCCTCCTCGTTGGACAAAAAGATGGCCCAAGATTTTGGTGAGGACACTTTCTTCTCTATCAGGACCTGTTATGGAGTGCCCATTGATGATTTCTCATACTACAAAGAGGAAATGGAAGTTCTCATCCCACCCTATGAGAAGTTCATAGTGGAGAACTCAAATGGGCCCCAAATCAGGCTGGAATCCCGGGGTGTTTCCAGCCGCTTCAACTGTGAAGTCCTGAATGGTAAGAGGCTGGAAGAAGGGGGAATTTGGGGCTCAGGGGTCTGAGGGAGCTTTTTGAGAATATCTGGAACTGCTGGAGAGCCAAGTCAGTTCCAGGTGGACCAAATGTCTATGGAGATTCTCAATCATCTATTTTATGGTTGTCCCATAGATGTTCTTTTTTCAAAACGCACCTGGCTTTTCGTAGTGTTTTCTTTGAAAAATGTTTGCTCCTCATGCAAGGTGTTTCTAAAGTTTCCTTGGATGAGAAGCAAAACATTTTCAGAGAAAACCCCAAAGGAAATCCAGTTGCCTTTTGGGAAAGGAAAAAAAACAGCTCTGAGACTTCCAGATGGACCATGCCTCACCACCAGATGGATTTGTAACTGGCTGACAAACCGTACTCAACGAATAGTCCTGTCAGGGTTTCACACAACATCAGCAACACAATCAGAACTCCAAAGAGACAAATGTCCTTAGAATAAGATTTTATTGAAGACATTGTATTGGCACAGCTGGAGAAATCCTGAATCTGAAATTCCCAGGCTTTCTCTACCCAATTAAAGTGAAAGTTCTACCCCACTAATTATCACATGTCCACTTTTCACCAACCTGTTCAAAGAAAGTTCCAACTTCCTCTTTGGACCATCCCCAACCAGGTGCTAACAGTCCAGGGAAAATTATCATGAGAAATATTTAGAAGGAATGCAAAAGAGATAACAGCCTCCAAGTTGGTTCTATCAAATCTCCACTCCCCCAACTCTTTGACCTTGCTATAAATATGTCAAAACTAAAAGGACTGTTGTAATAATTGCAAAAGCACAGACTAATAACTTCCCAGTATATATATATAGTTCTCTTTTTAGTCTTGACACATGGATGGATAGATAAATGGATGGATGGATGGATGTGGGACTATGTGTGGTTGTGGGTGTGGGTGTGCATACAAACAAATACATGTATCTAAGAATGTGATTGGGCATGAAATGGATGTGCATGTTGACATTGGAAAAGGATTGTTGGATAGACAGACAAAATCAACTGTTGTCCTTCTCTGCTTCTGTTACAGGTATAGAGATTACAGAGCACCTCCATGGAGTTCAACTCCATATGAATTCACCTTACAGTTCTGGCATGTTCTAGCAGCTCGATTAGCTTTCATTATAGTCTTTGAGGTGAGTAGAATTGAGAATTAAATGGAGAGCCACCTAGCTGTCTTATGCAAGGAAAAAAAACATACAAGTTTCTATTAGTTCTCTAGAACTAGATTATGTGTAGCAACACTGCCTGTATTCATATGACATGCTAGGCTAAAAACATTGATTAGCAAGTGTGTGACCTATCAATGTATGCATGCACACACTTGCACACATCCATACATAGACATCAAAGTCTATATCATACAGTATTTCTTGGTTAGGATAAATTCCATGTGTTTCTTTAGTTTATTATTAGATTTCTTTTCCTATCAGCAATAGGATAAAAGAAGTTAAAGGATTAATAGAAACACAATTATAATTATTCAATTTGATGGAAAATGTGCATTCCATTTTTTCATTAAAATGAGAAATTGTTAGAAAAATTAATAGTCAGAGTTCTAGTATTTAATGGAGTTAAGGTAATCAATGAAGTTCCCCAATGTTTCATTCTGCAGTCATATATTCAAGCATCTGTGACTTCCCTGGCTTTTCATGATTTAGTTATCAATATTGTAGGAGGAGAGCTATGATAATCTATGGTGGCATTTTTATTAGCAATTAACACATTTTATTTAAAAGGCCTTAGCTTTTATTAACTCCAATTTACTTCATCAGAAGCAATGGAATGACCAAACTATGACACCAAATAATGACCCAAAAGACTTAATATATGACTTTTCCCCACCCAAAAAAAACCCTACAAATATACAACCCTTCCCCAAATCCAGTAACAATTAAATATTCCAAAGAAATGTTAAGGTGCTATGAAAATTAATGAAACAAGAGAAGTTTTAAGGAAACTGAAGGACAGGGCATCCATGAGGAATAGCAATAAACTTATATACCACTTTATGGTACTTTACAACCCTCTCTAAGCAGTTTACAGATTCGCCATATTGCCCCCAACAATCTGGGTCCTCAATGTACTGATCTCGGAAGGATAGAAGACTGAATCAACCTTGAGCCCAACAGGAATCAAGGTTCAAAGGACTCAAGATGGTTGTTATGGCATGACATTAGTACACATGAGACAAGGTTTTAATCTTAATGTGCCTGCCTGCCATCTTGCAGATTTTGACAAAAGAGAATGTGTGTAGAATGGACAAATGTGTAGAATGAGAATGCCCAAGGACAATTTTGTTTTTTCAAGAAAGCATACTGGAGAATTCCAAACAATGTCAGATCAGCTTGAGCATTTTAAAATGTCTACTCACCTTTCTCTTTCTCTCTCTTTCAGCATCTAGTTTTTGGAATAAAATCTTTCATTGCCTACTTGATTCCAGACATGCCCAAAGACTTATGTGACAGAATGCGAAGGGAGAAATACTTAGTTCAGGAAATGATGTATGAGGCTGAGCTTGAGCATTTGCAAAGAGAACGAAAAAAGAATGGTAGGCAGTATCACCATGAATGGCCTTAGTGGAGAAGAAAGGATGAAAGAAAAAAGGAAGCAAAAACCACCACCAGCAGCATCATGACTGAACATTTCCAGACGTCAAGATGAAGGTGGGATTTGGAAAGAAGACAACAGAATCAAGCTCTATATGTGTGTTGATGTAAGGAAGTAATGTTATCAACTTTCTTGTAAAATTGGAACAAATCCTGTTATCAGCAGACGCAATCAACCGTTCTGCTTCTTTCATGCTCTGTGCTAATAATAATAATAAAAAAAAAGACTTAGAGGAACAGAAGTTCTAGAAGAGGAGAATTTACTGGGCAAGCACATAATAAACCCAACAGATCTAAGAAAATATAGAGCCCATTACTTATTTGTTAAACTTTCATAGTAAGGGGTTTATTTAAAAAAAAATGATGTGCTTATTCACTACTTCTACCCCTTCTGTTTTGCTTAAATGAATGAAAAACTCAGACAATTGCTGCCTTAGTGGCCATCCGTTGATGCTGTAACAGTCCGTGAGGCTTCCCATTTTGTCAGGTTTATCCTTGTCTCTTGCTGAGATTGTGGATGTTAAAAGGGAGGTCAGCCTGTCCTATATTTACTATGCAGTTTGATGTTTTTCACATCACTTTTTGTTGGTTTCTTTGCATAATTCAATGTACATTCAGGTGTGCATAGACATGCACATGCAGACATGCACATCTACTGTGTGTGTCTCAGTCTGCAGATACGTAAGTCTACATGCGCATGTGTGTGCATACCTGTATGTGTATGTCTCCCTATGTATGTGTACACATGCACAAACACGCACATACACACATATAAAGCAAGACTTCAAGTGCAAGATTCAGTGATCCACTACTGCATGAAGTACCTTGATTCTTCATGCAGAACAATGTATGTCTCAGCTAAAAAGTCTTATACAAAGAAAATGATCCTGGCCCTGGAGAAATTGCAGCTGAATGCAGAAGCCTACAAGCCTATTTCACATGGCTCATTCTGCACACACTTGGATGTGCATAAAGCTGCATGAGTGTTTCTTTTCCCCAGCTCAGAAAACCTGATGCACCATTGCACTGCCCTTGATGACTCAACTCTTTGGGGAAAATATGTGCCATTTTCCATTGCTCTTGATATTCAATGTGCAACTGAAGGCCATTTCCTCATACCTCTTAAGTGAACTGTCCTATCCATGCTCTAATGTGGCATGCAGAAGCAGCATGCAGAAGTGTAATTGTGTGAATATTTTATATTTCACAAAAATGTCAACCTGAAATATCTCAGTCTGTAGCAAATATGAAACCAATTTTATTATTTACCGTATGCAAGCTCCTGCTTATGCAGCAAATGAGGCATAACAGCACTGGACTGCTTTTCCAAGAAAAGAAATACGTACCACTTTTTTTCCTCCTTTAAAAACAATTATGGAAGTAGGAAGATAAATAGGATTAAATTATTCTTTCATAAAATCTCTTGCCAAGATGTATCTAAAAACTCCTTCAAATAAGTGAATTGATTATGGGGATACAAATGTTGATTAACAACTGCCTGAACCAGGCAACAACAACACTTAGAAGGTGTTAAAGCAGTGATTGTCACAACAATTATTTATTAACTGTTTTTCTTGGGGTTTTTTAAATGAGGAAGAATATGTAACACCGAACTAAAACATGTGCAAGATTTACTTACATGCAAAAGTCTCTAAAGTTCTGCATCTTTCTTTTACAAAATGATCAGGTATACAAAAATTTCTTATTTATATCAACCAAAGCAAGTTTAAAAGGTGTTCCACTGTCCAGGTTTTGTATTGTTATATAGCAAAGCACAGTAAATATATCTCATGTAAAGAAATGATTTATAGATATGATATTACACTATTTGCATGAAATACATCTTCTCCTTCACTTGAAACCATCAGTGATTTCATTCTAATGCCCACACCATTATTCTACTTTTCAAGGAGTTTGTCTTCCTCTGTTTCTTTCTTAGAAATACTGTCTTACATTATAACGATCAGCTTTATAATATTACTATTGATATTGATTCTCTGATCCAGCAATTACTTATACAAATATTAATGCTAGGCCTTTCCATCACTGGTTTCCCATGTAATGTAATCCCGGGGTAATGTTGCACATGTCAACACTGACATGTGCACCCATGAATAGAAAAGCTTGCCAGCCTGAAAACTTTGTGGGTGGATCAGTTTGCTCAAAACTGTCAAAATAAGTACAAAGTGCACTTTTTTTGCATTCTGTGAAGTATGGTTTATGTTAGCTTTTTCTGACATTTAAGTTTTGCCACACAGCAATGCTGATTGCCTTGGCAGGACCCAAGCTTTAGAATGGATTCTGTTTGTCAGCTTGTATCCCTGTTAATTGGTGTTCTGTTTATAGCTGTTTTTTCCAAGTAATCACAGGGCAAGACTTATGCTGCATTCTCAAAACCAGGCTCTGTGGTTTCAAGGACTTGCCAGTGCCATTAATTTAACATGTAAATTTGAAAATCTAAATTATTGTCCTAGATAAACAAATCTCATTCTGAGTAAACCTCTTCCTAATTACTAAACAAAAATCCCAAAAACTTTGTGATGCATTAAATATAAGTTTGTATCCCTGTACCCTCAATACAAACATAATGAAAATTTTAACCCAGTTTTTATTGTGGAAAATTATAAATTCTAGTTACTTCCCCAACTGGATAGTTTAATTGCTTTGATTTTGCAAACCTATAAATTTTGTTCCCTAGTTATTGGAAAGTTTCTGAAATAAAAAAAAAACCTGTGTTCCTTTCTTTAAAATAAATTGGGTCTCAACAATGTCCTAGAATATTGCTGATGTATAGAGAGTTATATGCTTTAGCTGAGAGAAATGCTCTACTGGATTTGGTTTACTATGTTGCATTGAATGCATATTATCTTATAAAAATATATGGCACACACTGTTCTCAGGAAATATGCATTACATGAGTGCTGGTTAAAGATTCAACTTCCTCTTTTTTGTACTTCTAAATACTTGTATTTTGAAATGACCAATACCAGTGGTATATGCATGCAAAGCCGCAGAGCTTCAAAACTAGCATTCATGCAAAAAAAATGCTTTAGATCATTGTTGATCTAGCCTATAATAACTTTGGTCTATGCATGTTTTTTCAAACAGACTGCATGAGCAGCTACAGTCTGTCTTCAAAATCTACAGTTTGTTGTTAGTCCAGAATGTCTTAACTATTACCAACTCAACTCAGTGTCTTGGTGCATTCAAAAAAATACTTGCTTGAAAAATAAACATTTGTTTACTACTTACTAGTCTTATTCTACTTCCCTCCCATTAAATGTTGTTGCTTACTGTATGAGAGTACCAAAGTGGGAATTTATGGGAATTTCTAAAAGAAACAAAAAGGTCTTGATGTCAATCTCAGCTGTTGACAAGTTCATGCATACTGTTTTCTTGATAAACATTTGTTTCTTCTTCATATACCTTGGGATGGAGAATGGCACAAGATGACCTTTTTGAGTGGCAGTAGACTGAAGTTGAGGTCTGGACTTGGTGGTGCTGCCAAGTGCCATTGTTTACGGTGGGCTAAATGGGGAGGGGAGAGAGAGATAGGGAATTGTTTCTCTTTTGTTGTGGGTGGGTGTGACACTCCAGCGGAGTCAACTTAAGAATTTGACAGACTGAGCCCAACAGATTTGTAATCACTGTCCTAAACTAACAAATGATTCAGTCCAGACGTATATTCATTCATAAATCCTTTATTTGGAAGCTTATAAAACATGGCAGGAAATAGCCTTCCAGAGATAAAAATAATCCCTGATGCTACAATAATAATACTCAAAGGGTGCAATTTATTTCGTGGTTTGCACTGTTAACCCCAAGGGAGCAGCATTAAAATCCAACCCATGCTATGGACAAGATGGTGGGATTCTTTCAAACAAAAAAAGTTTTATTCCTTAAAGTACTGCTAGCATTTTAGAAACTATTCCTTGTCTGTTATGAAACTGACCTGAATAGATATGACCCTCTATTAAATAATAAATAGATGTCTTCTAAGCAAATTAGCAGACATAAATAAAGTGTGTTTTCTTCTGATCTTATGAAATCTCTATGGTCAGCTATATGTCTTTTTTTTTTTACTATTTGTGCTAAAAGTAGGATTCGGTCATGCTTGTGTTAGTATAGGATTTCTCATAGGGGTTATAACCAGGTAAATTGTTTTCCCATCCATTCTTCAGCACATCATTTGCATCTGCCTTCGTTTCCAAGTCAATTTTCAATTCATCCTGAGAATAAATTATAAAAACCATTAAACAATCCAGGTGGTTACACCCAAATCCACTGTCACAATCCTAAATAGCCAGGAGCAGTGGTGTATTAACCATTAAGCAGACTAAGGACATGCTTAGGGCACCAGGCCCAAAGAGGGCACCACAAAGTTGAGAAAGAAAAAAAAAAACCAATGAAGGTTTGTTTAAAAAATTGATAAGGAAGGCACCAAGTTTTGTCAGTGCTTAGGGCACCGGTGAGCCTTAATGTGCCACTGGCCAAGAGTGAAACATGCCTTTCTTAGTTATATACTGAAATAATAGAAATCTGAATCTAACCATCTGCCCATCACTACTCTTTCAGAAATGAAGCTTTGATAATTCTATTGCTTAAAATTATATACTAACAGTTTACAAGTTTTTTTCACTTGATTCATATTTTAATTTAAGCCTGTTCAATGAGAATTCAACCTAATCATGATAAAAATCATCCAGCTGTAACTTGGCTAAAATAAAGACATTATCAGCATGATCCATAGGGTTATTGGTGTAAGTCAGCATGTGTTCTTTAACCAAACAATTGCTACAAAATATTTTTTTACTTGCATCCTCCTGGAGATGTAAGAAATAATCTCTCACACCAGTTTTAGAAACATCCTGTGCCATCTATAGAGTGGCTGATCACAATTAACTTCAGAAATATATCACATAGTAGAACAGTCACACATCTATAATGAACCATAAGCTACCATGAAAAGAAGCAAATGTAAAACTTAAATCGAGGAAAAGAGTATTTGATTATCACATCCCATTCTTTTCATTATGGAATCCAATAAATATAGAATTTATTGCATTTTACTGTATGTTGTAGGGAAACAGTAGGAAGTGATATTCAAGCTGATGTTTAAGAAAAGCAAGATTTGATGGAACCCATTCCATTCTTCTAGAAAATCTAAGGACTGGTGCATATACTTCAGAAACATTGCCTTTCCTACATAACTATGCTTTTATGGATTATGTAGTAATACTAAAACTAAACAATATAAGGTATTTTGAATTAGCTTCTTTAAAGGAAGATACAGAGATCATCCTTGAAAGAAAAGGTCTGAAATCAAAAGTCTCCAATATAAATTTAGAGAGGTATCATGCTTTCCTAAGATTCAAGAAAACAAAAGGAAATAATCTTGAAATACATTCAAGACACACTCAGAAAAGCTGTAAAATTCAAGAATCCAAATATCTCTCCTTTGCCATGCCAATCTTGGAACTGAAGACATTTAATTCAGTTTAACTGGAAGTGTTTTCAATGCTCTCATTGTTCAGAATTTAAAGTGTGCTGGAATATTATCTGAATTTATTTCTAAGGAATTTGGCTTTGAAACAGTAAAACAGGACAGAGAAGTAGTAATTACATTACCATAAGGCAATTGACCACTTGAAGATGTGTGGATTACAACTGTCAGAATTTGAATGGATGTGGAATTCTGGGAATTGAAGTCTACACATCTTCAAGTAGCCAAAATTGAGAAACATCACCATAAGGTATTCAGAATTAGGAATGCTTTAGGAATTTGGGATTATCAAATTATTCTAACATAACCTTCTGAACAAAATAAATAGATTTGAACCTAAAGATTCATCAGTTTTCACAAATATATGAGGTAAAAAACTATTTAGCATTCTATCATATAATTTTAGGACAACTTTTTAGGAACCATAAGATTTTTTAAGTCCAGTCCATAGTGAAAGCTTCTTCATGGAAAGGTGATGACAAAATGAAGCAGGATAGGGTATCAAGAAGTGGGATAGAGTCTATCAGGATCAACCCCATCCATTGCTCTGATATGCCAAAGAATACGTCAAAAGAATAATATAATAATCTTACATTAAGTTCTTTACTGCTATGATCCACTCCACACCAGCAAAATGTCTTGTATTTAGAAGACCAGAAGCAAAATAGATTGCAGATTGGGCGAATTAATAGTGGTTTAATATCTTTCCCTTTATTTGGACCTAGATAGAACAAAAAAGAATAGATAAATCATTAAATATCTATCAAAACGGAAGATATGTTTTATTTTATATTTATTATTTATTAATATTTATACACAATATTAATTTTGAAATCAAATATCTCCATGTCTTGTTAAATCACAATAATTCTTTTAGAATAAAAGAATTAGATTCCATGTCCCTAATTCATCCAGGAGTTTCAACCAATTTTGAAACAATGTAAATCTTATCCATCCACCTGTCAGTTTCAGCAATCTACATTAGACTTCTTCTGGTAACTAAATTTCCTAAAAATGGGCTAGTGAAATTTTGATTTCCCCAATGATCTCTGGCCATTTTATTAATTCTCACCCAAATGATTCAGTTAATACAATATATGGAGTATACTTAAAAATTATGGATTTGATAAAACAGGGATATGTTTTATCTTATTTATGGTAATGATATTCCCATAAACAACAGCAGAAACAAAATCTGCTCGATGATGTTCAGTGTAGTGGAAACTAAACTTAAAAAAAACAGCATTGTGAAAAATGCCACAAATAT
>JANHFJ010003418.1:103889-116350 GCA_032468195.1 Cerberus rynchops
AATTTGATTAAAATTATCTAATATTTTATAAAATTTAAAATACTCATTTAAATAAAATTTAAAACATCCCAGGGCATAATCTCTGTATGCCAACTTGCACTCTTGAATTAAATGCAAGATATAAATGTAACATACAACTATCCAATGTTGCTGGGATATAGTGGAAAGACTTTTGATTTGAGAGGACTTTGATTTGAAAGTTTTTTGATTTGAGAGGACCGAAAAATGACAACTGAATTCAAACATAGTTAAAAATCACTCTATTGATTACAGCAGCGGTATCAAACTTTTTAACACCAGGGACTGATTTTGTGGAAGACAATTCTTCCACGGACTGGAGTGAAGGAGAACCATGCAACTTAGATCCCTCATATGGATAGTTTACAGTAGGGTTGTAAATTCACACTTCTATGAGAACCTAATGTCTGATAATCTCCATCTGAGATGGAGCTCAGGTGGTGATGCTAGTTGCTAGGGAGTGGCTGCAAATATAGATATAGCTTCGCTTGGTTGCCTGCCACTCACCTCCAGCTGTGGTGGCCCAGGTCCTAACTTTTGATTTGAGAGGACAGAAAAATGAGAACTGAATGCAGAGTTAAAAATCACTCTGTTGATTACAGCAGCAGTACCAAACCTTTTAAGCACCAGGAACTGGTCCATTGTCCGGGGATTAGGGACCCCTGAATTTCAGCACAGTTGCCAGTGGGAACACAGGCCATTCTATCCAGAACAAGAGGCAGGGGACATTTGTTAGCACAGCAGGGATGATTCATCTCTATTCTATGATGCACAATTGCACTATGTCATTTGGATTCCTAAATTTCTATTTTGAGAATAAAAATGCTATACTTTGTAAACAACTCACAACTCTAGTTTCCATGACCATTTCATGATTTCACTGACTATTTCAGAAAGGTTACTTTCTAGTATCTAGTTACTTCTTCTGTACCCCTTTCCCGAGCTCAGGAAAAGAAGTTACTTATGCTTTACTCTGCTTATTGAACAATTTATTTATTACATTTAAAAGCATACAAAAATGCTTTAAAATGCAAGTTTAAACTTTAAACTCGCACTTTCAAAAACCAGTCTCCTGCTAGCATCTTCAAAAATAGGTTGACCAGTCTTATTAGGAGTTTCTGCTGGAAAATGGTCTCTGACATTTCTTTCCAAATGGAATCAACCAGACCAAAAAATTGATTTGATGAAGAATCTTTACAGGATCTCCCTCCGACAGGATTCTCCCCCCCCCCATGGGAAAATCCTCTCCTGTAGAATCGTGGGCTCTCCAAGCAGAGATGATACTGTAGCTTTAATAATGACATCGAGGTAAGGATTCATTCCAAACTTGGTGTCTGGGCTTCTCCGTAAGCAACGGGGGCCCACTGCTGTAATTTGAGAGGAGAACGGAGTGAAGAGAGAGAGAGAGAGAGAGATCCTACGGCCAAAAGCTGAACTCCCGCGTTAGCAGCACCAATCCAGATGTAGAATGAAGAGGGAGGGAAAAAAAACAGCCCAAAGCAGTTGTAGCAGCTTCGGGCAGGTCTCACTCAAATCTGGACGCCAGCACGCCCTCCTCTCTCCCAGTTTTTAATTTGGGATTTTCCTAACCCGCGTGGAGACAGGAGAAAGGAAAACGTGGTTAAGGAAAAGTTGGTGGGAAAGAAGCCAGAGGCTCCTCCTTTTAAGGTTTGTTGATCTCTCTCCCCACCACCACCACCAAAAGCAACCACCCCCTTCCCGGGGAGAGGAAAAAAAAAAGCCTGAAGTTCTCGCGGGCAAATCGGGTGCAACGGAGAACTCTCCGCGGGGAGCGAGAAGGGCCAAGTGGGCCCCAATGAAGCCCTGCAAGAAAGGCGGCCACAACCGGAGGACTTGAAACTAGGCGCGACCGGAGTTGCCTTTGCCTTCCTCCACTTCGGGTGTCAGGCAGCTCTCCATCCCATCCCCACCCCACCTCCCCACCCCGGGATGCTGCTGGGGCTGCTCTCGGTGTGGCTGCTGAGCTCTTCGATCAGCTTGTGCCGCGGCTACTTCGACGGGCCGCTTTATCCGGAGATGTCCAACGGGACGTTGCATCACTATTTCGTGCCCGACGGGGACTACGAGGAGAACGACGACCCGGAGAAGTGTCAGCTGCTTTTCAGGGTGAGCGACCGCCAGCGCTGCACAGCGGACGGGGAGGGTGGACGCTCGCATTCCGCGACGGCGGCGGCACCCGCTCTGACGCTGCGCGAGGAATTCACGCTCCTGGGCCGGCAGGTGGAGGACACGGCGCGCGTGCTGGAAGGCATCCAGAAGAGCATCGCCTACGACCTGGACGGCGAGGAGAGCTACGGCAACTACCTGCGCAGGGAATCCGCTCAGATCGGGGACGCCTACGCCAACTCGGAAAAGTCGCTGGGCGAGCTGGAAAACAAGTTCCGGCAGGGTCAGGAGCACGAGAGCCACGAGGAGAGCCGCCTCAACGACGACTTCCTGGGAATGCTGGTGCATGCGCGGGCCCTCCTCAAGGAGACGCTGACCGTTTCGGTCGGCCTGCGGGACAAGTACGAGCTGCTGGCGCTCACCGTCCGGAGCCACGGCGCTCGCCTCAGCCGCCTCAAGACAGAGTATCTCAAGGGCTGAGCGGAAGCGGCCGCCTCGCTGGGCTTCGAGCGACCCTCTTTTATTCCAACAACCCCCCTCCCGCCCGCCTCAGTGGCCGGACTCTTGCCTGGCACGCTTCCCCCACGGACGGACGGACTTCCTCCATCACATCCCGCCCGACCCTTGCTAACTTTACCTCAGTGCAGATTGTGGGTGATTTTCAGCCGAGCGCCTTGAAAGAGCAAAAATAAAAGGGCCTGCCTTTAGGTGGCGCGAAAGACAATTCAGACGACAAATCGGCAGTTAATTGTTTCCCATGGGGGGGGGGACTGATGGGGGCGCTCTTTTTGCTAGGCACCCAAAACAATCCAGAAGAGTTGTCATCCGCCTATTTTTAAATTCGTTTCTTAGCTTTCTGACAGATGGAAATTCGAGTTATTGGGGAAATGGGGCGGGGAGTGTCTTATGTCAGTAAAAAGAGCGTTTGTTGGGATTCCAACTGGCAAAACTTGGAAAGAGGCGCACAAGCTTGCTTTATTGCATTGGTCCGCATAATGTATCTGAAATAGAGGGAACAAATAAAGTGACCATTGGCACAATCTATGTACTTATCTTAGTAACTCATTGGGCTGGTTTCTCCAATGATTAGGTTGCAAGTTTTTACTCAATTACTTGGAAGCTCTATTGAGGAAAAAAAAAGTCTGGATTTGGAGTCAATATTTATAAGAGTTGCTGTGATTAAAAGCTTTGAAGACAATTCCTCTTAAGTGAGTTTAAAGAGGTAAACAATGGGATAGTCAAACATCTCAGTTCTGGAGAATTGGGAGTATCTGCTATGTTGCAAGAGTTTTATAATCTAGTGGTCACAGTTCAGCAATGTAATATACACTTAAGCCTACTGATTTATTGCTTTATGTAATGCATTGTATAACCATGGGGGGAGGAAATGCTATAGACAGGAGATGCTAAGTTACAAGTTTTGAACCTTGTCCTCTAGTTCTTTCAGACAAAATCTTTTGAACTTCCATGGTGATCCAGTATTATTCAAAACAATTTACAGACTTTCTGGTGCCAAGGTTTCAATAGATTTTATTTTGCTTCTGTTTAAAATAAACCTATAAGTTTGCCTGATTCCACATTGATAATTGAGGAGCTTGGTTAAAGTAATGTATTAATCATTTACTGATTGATCATAACTACCCTGGAAATTTGTGATGTTATCAATAGTTTGGGGAAAATTACAGAATGATAGTTTGGGGGAAATTATTTCATTTTAATTCATCAGGAAAACAAAAAAGATAATGCTTTATGTTGGATGTGAAAGTAATTTTCCCCATCATTTTACTGAGTGTTTTATGGAAATTCAAATGGTCATTCGAACAAGAATATGATAGCTATAAACATGCACTCAACACCAGGTAACAGTTGTATTTTCTCTCCCAGTTTTATTTTTATTTACCCTGAATCATGATCACCCAAAGAAATGTCTTTATCATTATTATTTTTTTATAAAAACATGCTATTCATAGAATTGAAAAGTACAGTTCTCTAGTACTGCAGTAAAAGTTGTAACTCTAATACACTTTGTTCACAATCTGTGCAGAGTACATAACTGGCTGTGTTATAAACTTTACAAAGAATAAGCATCAGAAGATAATATTCTGGTGTCAGAAGATCAGTTGCTTCAACTATAGTTTGATGTAGTGGGTATTCTAAAATAAGTTTTTTAAGGGCAAACCAATCCCTATGGTTTCCCAGGAAAACTCAGCCAAATTGGAAGCAATAACTCACTGTGCCTCTCCCTGTTCTGCACAAATGGCTTTAAATTCCTCGAAGAGATTTTGCAGAACTAAAGCTACTGTTGAACGTTGCTTGGCTCCTTCTAAGATAACAATTTCCTTCCCAAAGAATTCTTTTGAATTGCCAACAATTAGGCAGATAGTGAAACAATTTATCAATCCAAGAATGCCTAGTCTACATTGTAATGTTCCACAGTTATGATGTTCACAGCATTCTATAGAAACTTTTGTATTATGTTGATAATATAGGCATAGGCTCCGGAAACAAAAAGATTTAATAGATTTTTGCTATTGGTACTCTACTGTGAGGTTATATGGTTTTGTGTTTCTGGAACGCTGCAACAAACCAAGTAACTCTTTCAAAACAAATGAAATGGTGGAAATCCAAACCAAGGTGATAAAAATAGGTTTGAGCTTTTTGTTTATTGTCGTCTTTTGCATAAAACACTCACATTTAAGTCAAAGTGAGATTAATTTAAATTTGTTCCATTTTTCAGAAGAAAATGGCTGAGATGCTCAAGGCTTCTAAAATCAGATAGAGGGATAGTCAGCAAAGCTCCAGAGAAACTGAACAACAGCTTTACACTATAACTTAAGACCAAATGACAGTAGCCAGTTTTCGTTACTGTAAAATACCCTTTCCTCTTTTGGCTGATATATATTATCACTAATACTGCTTTAACTGAGTGCTTCAACTGAGCACTAACCCCATTGATTGTGGTAGGGTGATGCCACATGTAAAATGATACTCTGCAGTTGTATGATATGTGACACATTTCTTAGTCAAATAGGATATTTGGAAATAGGTACTAGAACCTCAGGTTATGGTTGTGACCAAAAGATACTCAGCAAAATTAAAAGATACTGATTTTCCTAGCATTATCCTCAAAGCAACAAGAATAGATTTGCATGGTGCTGAATTCTATAGCTCATTTTTTTCATTAAAAAACATTGTATTGATATGTAGCATAAGACCACAAAGGATCTGATTTTCCCCTTTTGAAAAGTTGAGGACTATAGATATGCAGTGTCTACAAGAGCAATATTTCCAAAACAGGATTACAATGGCTTTTACACAATGTTTTCTTTAAACATATTTAATAATGTCATTCCACCAACAAAACTTAAATCAGGTTTGCAAATCCATGAAATGGGGCACATCATCATTGCATATGCTTTATGTGAAAATGCTGTCATTTCTGACACAGTTCATGTCTCCACTTTTCCATAAAATGTATGCATTTTTTCAACAAAGTATAATCCATAATAAAAAAAACATGGCAGCATCAGCTTCATTCCCATCAAATAATGCAAGGGGACATGTTTTAAGAGAACACAATTCAACAAAAAATCGCAGCATCATGAAGCCCTATTGACCTTAAAACTAATCATCGCTTGAATCTGCATTTGGCATTAATTAGGCTTCAGTTTTAGTGGAATTAAGTTATAATTATTTATTTCACCTACGATAGTTTTTTTTTTTTAATTATCACAGCAAGGCAGAATATTTTATTATTGAGATAACTTACTAAAGTGAAAGATTGCCATCTAGTGCTTTAGAAAGTCTGATATGATTATTTTAGAAAAATCCACAAATAGAATCAGCTTCTTAAAATGTAATTTATTAGCTGTGTGTTATAGTTTTTGACCCAAAAGTGCTTTTTCAAAAGGCAAAGGAGTTTGTTTTTCCTTGAAACTGCCTTTTGAAAAAACACCTTTGGGAATCCATGACCCAGATGACTGAGAATCTTCACAGACATTTAAGATTTTTACGTTTATATTGAAACTTTAATACAAGAAATATATATGAAGCTAAAACTAAGCATTCTAAATTTTAATATCTTTTTTATATTCCACTGATTATCTCCAATGGCAGATGATGTACTGTTTTTTATTTTCTCTAAAACAAATGTTTATTAAAAATGAGCCAAGAAATTTTGGATTCATATCTTGGGGTCTATGACTCTTTGTCTTAACCAAACTGCTTTCATTCTTTCTTTCATCTGATTTTATTACTCTCCCAGTTACAATCTTTGACCAGAATCTGAGCTCCAATTGCTTCACCCAACATGCTGAAATGGGCATGGGTTGTCTTATACCCAGTCCTAGGTTTTCTGAAAAAAATACATATCTATGATATTCTCATAAATTTTGTAATCTAATTTGGGAGGATGCCTAAACAGAATGGATTTTCCTTGAGATTATTTTAGAATAAGAAATTTTGGGTTTGTAAATACTGTGGGATGCTCTGCCAAATATTTAAAGCTATGTTTCCTTAGCTTTTAAAAAATAAAAATTGTAAATACTACTTTTATTTCATTATAAATCTTCATTTTAGGGGTCTCAACAGAGCCACACTCCTATAGTTTTAATAATATAGATACCTTACATGTTAGTTTGCTTGCCTATTTCCATTCTATATTAAACTGTCCCCTTTTCTATCATTATTCTCGCCCTTCCTTTACATTATCATTTTTTTCTTTATTATTCACAGTATGAATCCATATTTATGAGGAGCAGCTGCTTTTCCCTTTCAAGATTCTAAACATATTTCCTTGAAAGACTAGTTACTACTATGTAAATGTGTTTGGCTCCTAAAGCTAGTTGTAGTTATTCTAACATACATCATCAATAATTTTATCCTTTCTATGCTTTTTGCTAGCTTCTGTTTCTTGAAATCATTTATCTTCTTGGACAACAGCAAAACTGCATGGATGGATTTTAAAAAAAAAACTATTGTTCCAAATTGAATATTAATTCAATTAATAAAATTCAATAACTGTTAACTTTCAACATGGCAAAAAAACAATTTTTCATTTATTTAGTTTTAATATGTATATAAGAAATACTTAAAAATGTGTTTAAGTCCTGCAATTCAGAGAGATGTTAAAATTTATCAGCCTTTGGACAGATTTTTCTTTCAGAATACCAAGGATTTTTTGTAGATTTTGTGCAGTTTCTTAAAACTTGGTTTATTAAGTCCAGTTTACAATGAACAGGATAAAAGTGATACAAAACAGATTAAGACAGCTACAGATTTAACTGCTATGTAAAAGGAACTTACAGTTCAATTCCCTTTTCAATTTACTAAAGGAGAATTGTAGGTGACTTTTTGCAGGAGGATTCTTAAACTAAATATAACAATCTGCAATCTTCCCTAAATTCTCATTCTCTTTGTAAATTAATTTTCCCTGTGAACATTGTCCTAAGCTTTAGACTACATGACAAAGATCCTCTTATATTATCTATAAATCCTTGGAATATTAGAAAAGTAAGCATACTATGTCTGGGCTGCAGAAAGTCAGAGGACAATTAGATAGCAATAAAGGCTGAAATTTTCTGCTGCCATCTAGTGGTTATCCAGATGTTTGTAATCTAAGATGTTTGTAGTCTAAATACAGTATGTGTTATTTTAATTAGCTACAGTTCCATTTGCTTGGAAAAATCAAAGGCAATTGAAAAACAAATCAACAGAAGATCAGGTAGGCAGTTATTGCGACTAATTCAAACCCAGCCTTAAAGGAGATCAAAGGAAAAAATGAAATCCATTAGGCCATAAAAGGTTGGAAATAGTTCAGAATCAACAACTGTCTCTCCACATTTCATAGATATCATTCACTCTGGTTTGGCAATTCCTCTTGGCTTGGAATGGCAATGACAGAAAATTTTTGTGTAGCCACTCCATAGATGGAATTCAGTCACAATTATAATCCCTGGAAGAGATTATATAATCTCTTTTCTTTGAATTTTCAATAATACCGGACATGGACTTTGAATGGAGCAATATTGCAGCTTTCTGTGGAATCACTGTTATGGTTTTGTTGAATAACTTGACTGAATTTGTTCTTGAGTATGTACATGAAGAGGTTGGCAGAAAAAAAATCTAAATGTTTTCCAAAGGGGTGGAGCTCTAATTAGAACTTAATGAAAAAAAGAGATTGAATACTGAGCCCTGTCCCAAAGGTTGACCCAATTAGTATATATGAAATTGTGAAGCAAAACACTAATATCATAATCTTGCTAGTTTGGAAATTATGATGTTACATTAAAATAACAATAATTTGTTTGGAAATTATGATGTTACATTAAAATAATGTTTCCTTAAAAGTTTTAAATTTTTAATAAGTCATTATTATTTCCGTGTTTAGAATATACATAGTCATGATTAAACAACTAATACTGAGCTATGAGGATCAAAAAGCATTCCATTTTTACAAGTTACACACTTGAAAAATTGTTAAAATGTAAAAGAACAGTGATCTCTTCTGTTTTCCATGATTGATTCTGAATTATCCTGCTTATCAGTATTTCTGTAATGTTCTCTATACAGGATGCCATAAGTACCATACGTATCCTTTACTGTTCTACATTTTGTTATCAAGCTAATAAAGTATTTTTATGCTTTGAAATCTTTATTTTGAACACTCCATTACTATTTTTTTTTAAATTATCCTTTTCATGGATGCCTGTGAATACATAATTGTTTGTATATACACCCATAAAAAGAGAAACATCAGAATGATGAAAGCTCCTTAATTTTACAACACATACAGTCTCAATTATAGTTTCAGTGGGGAAACTAAGTATCCTGGACCAAGCTAAATCCAAAACATGCTAGGAAATTTCAGAAACTTGGCATTCAGACAAATCAATCATGAATGAACACATGGATAAACCACATTTACATACCATTCAGGAGACAATAAAAAGCTAAGAAGGAAATGGAAAAATAGGGAGCACATCCACTTCAGAAGCCAAACACCAAAATAAGCAGGGATTAATACCAGACAAATAATCATGCAAAAGGCAATTCCCTAATCATGGAACTATAGGTAGTGCACAATTTATAACCATTTGATTAGTACAGTTCAAAGTTACGATGGTGTTGAAAAGTGATGAATGGTTTTCACACTTAAAATAGTTGCAGTGCCCCTGCAATAGTAACTGCAATCCAGGTGCTTGCCAACCTGCATGTATTTATCACAATTGCAGCATATTGGGGGATATTGCGAGATTACCTTTTGCAACCTTCCCAATCAGCTTCTAATAAGCAAAGTCAATAGGGAAATTGGATTTGGTTGATAATGCAAAAGTAGTCATGACTAATGGCATTGCTTAATATCAGAAATTTTGGTCTCATTTGTCATAAGGCAAGGACTATCTAATATAGTAATTCACTGTGACTGGATACAGCTGAGGTTTCTAGATACAGCAGCACTTTTAAAAAAAGTGTAAAAATATTTCACTGCGAATGAAAACAATGCTGAGAAGTAGTTATAACTGTGGACACCTTTTAAGAGTAAGTGATATTAGAATATAAGGAAATATTGTAGTAGATAATCAGGTTTCAAAAACCTATTCAGCCTAACCTCTATATTATAAACATACAAAGGAATTACAAGTAGAAACTATGTCATCTTAACCTTCTTTGGGAAAGGCAGAAGAAAAAGCATAGTAAATTACTTAGAAACACAGATAGCTGAAGATGTCTTGGGTTACTACCAAAGATAAAATGCAGGATAAAACAATAACTTGATATACTTTAGTTTAATTAGTTGTTAATGATGACCAACCTGGGGGCTTGATGGAATCAGTAAATTAACTTAATATTAAATGTTTCAGTAAAAGGATATTGTATCAGCAACAAAAATGTATAACACACTATAAAGGAAATGAATTCCAGATTTGTATTACGTATTACTCTAAATATTTTTAGTTAAAATACTCATTTTATAAGCATTTTGAAAATAGAAGGGCAATCATAGTGAGTCATACTTCTGCTGAACAATTATGCAATCTAACAGGGAGCAGACTTAATTTCAGTTGGATAACGTTCTTTTCCACTTGGATCTCAAATACCCTTTATAATTTTCATCCAATGTACCAGTCAAGCAAACATTTCACACTATATTGCTTACACAGCTCGTATGCAAAAAGCTGCATTAATATTTTTAACTCTCAGGATACTATAGTCATACTGTCTTTCATTTTAGGGAAAGAAACCATAAGTAAACACATGCAATAAGAAAATGGAAATATGGCTAAACCAACATCATTTGCTACATCTGTCCATCAGTTTCTATTTTTACAAACCAATCACATTCAAACAATGTTTCATACATTGGTTTTGTTCTTTACATTTATTGCTCCTGTCTGTTTCTGGAGTTCATCAACCTCATCCAAATTTTCTTGGTTTTCTCCATTTTAACCTACACTTTCTCTAACTCAACAAACATGCAATAAACTTCCTTTCTCACATTTATTTCTTAGTAACCTGATAAAGAGCAGAATTCAACTGCACACACCCTGCCAGACATAAAATAAACCTATACCTCCCAACTTTTGTTATCACCTTTCAATCAGTATTCTGCTGAATACAGGCACACTTCACAAATAACACTAATAATAACCTAATTTCTTCTATCATGAGGCATAGATTCAATATAGTCCTTACACACAGATCATAAAAAACACATCCATATTTTAACATTTATATAGTTACATCATTTATACCTATTGTCATCAGTGGTGGCTTCAGTCTGGTCACACCAGTTCTAGCGAACCGGTAGTGTTGACAACGTATATCTCCTTTTTTTCTTTCTTTCTAGCTCAGCTGAATTGCACAGAATAGCTGTTTTGCACACCTCTGCAGCCTTCCCACTCACCCAGGCTATGTTTGGTAAGGAAATACTTGAAATTTAGAAGCTGTGCAACAACACCGAACCGGTAGTAAAACCAGTTGCATCCCACCGATTGTCATGCTGTACTCTTCTAGAGATTCAAGATCAGAATCTGTACTCTAATATGTATCCATACTTGTACATTCTCTTTCTTGGAGTGGTTCTGCTAGTATTTTAACTTTTTATTCTTCCATGGTCATTCCTCCCAGAATCCATTTTTGCTGTTATAAAATAATGCTTTTATAAACTTTTATTGCATTAATATCCTTCACTAATTCTCTCAATTTTTCACTATAATCAACACAATCACACTTTTAGAACTGTACAGGTAGTCCAGACTTTAAGAACAAGTTCCATTTGCAAATCTATCCTTAAGTCAGAATATTATCAAATAATACTAAATAAGTAGTATTGTGTGATGAACTTGAATCATTGTGTATTTAACTTGAATTTTGCTACAGTAGCCTCTGTTCTTAACTATGGGTTGTCCTTAAACTGGGGCATTATTAGCCTACGGTTTTGTTGTATTAATTTTGTTGTCTTGCATGAACAATAGACATGCTTAAGCCACACATTTGAAACAAACAGATCTTTTTCTAATTAGATACTGTATTCATTATCATTCATATTAGTTATTCATCAGTTCTAATTCATCCTTGGGCTTCTAAAAGGCCCAATCACTTTTTCTTTATTTACTTCATTCTCACCATTTTCTCTTTCATGCCACTTAACAGAATTCTTCTTCCCCTACCACAATCCTTCAGAATATTATACAATTACAGGCAAAAATCACTTATTCTGAACTGTGAAGCAATTGGTGCCAAAGGTTAAAGAAAGAAAAAGAAATCCGCTGGTGTTGCTTCTATTCAGCAGGAATATTAAAAACAGAACTATACTTGGAAAAAGAGTCATGACATAAGCTTTCTGAACCCAGTTCCAAGATTCTACCTGACAGATCATTGCCTGATTTAATGGTACCAATTAAAGCACAATTTAAGTATAGGGTTAAGAAATCTTTGAACATCTGATTTTAAAAAATGAACAATCTAGACATTTGAATTAATTCTCACAGCACTCCTTCTTCTTTCAGCTATTCGCCACAGCACATCATCTGTTTCCACCGGGCCCCACCTGATCTGGTGTGGAATTTACACTGATGAATCACATGTTTAAATCTGGCAAGTTTTTACGCTGGCTGCCCCAACCCCTGTGGCAAGATTAATTCTCACAGCACTCAAGGAAGCTAATATGGTTAACCAAGAATAGATTGTTGAAATCCTCAGCTATTTATTTATTTATTTAACAAAATTTCTATACCACCCCATCTCCCGAAGGACTCGGGGCGGTGTACAGCAAATAAAAGATACAAAATACAATATAAATATTTAAAAACAGT
>JANHFJ010003419.1:2869-13638 GCA_032468195.1 Cerberus rynchops
GTGTTTCTGTGCTTTGTGTGATTGTACTGATGGAGGCTCACTCAATTTTGCTGCACACATGTTGTACATTAACAATAAAAGGATTGAAATTGAAATTGAAACGCTAAAATCTTTTAAGCTGTTACCCAAAACCTGAGTCTTCCAAGAACTGGATGTTAATTGTTGAAATCTTGCATTATTTAATTTTTTTAAAAAAAATGTGTTTTGGCCCTTGCATTAGATCAAGCAAATATGTTCAGGGTCTGAAAAACTGCCTTATAGTGACTGTCTGATAACACTGTGGAATGTTTTCAAATTTGTTACTCTTTTAGTATGTATTAACTAAATGTCATGTTTCTCTCCATTCTTAATACTACTTACTTAAGTTAGGCACTCTATAACTTTAACCAATTACTCTTTAACTGACTGTAATAGTTTATTTGTCTTGGCTGCACTATAGGCTTCTGCTAGGCAGACAAATAAAGTAAAAAGGTTATATACCAGTTATAGTAATAGCACTTAGATTTATATACTGCTTTATAGTGCTTTCCTGACCTTTCTAAGTGGTTTACAGAACCAGCATATTGCCTCCAACAATCTGGGTCCTCACTTCACCCACCTCAAAAGGATGGAAAACTGAGTCAACCTTGAGCCTGATGGTATTTGAACCAGCAGAAACTACTGCTATGCTTCAGTACTGCACTCTAACCATTGCGCCACCAAGGCTCCTTGCGCACATACTGAATTTCAAAGTATAGTAAGGCTATTAGTGACATGAGACCCTAAATTTACCAATAAAAGTTTTGTCAGTGAACTTGCTCACTGCTCATTCTATCTTCACTACTTATCTCAATTAAAGCAAAGCTTCTTTCTATTGTACTTGAGAAATTATATACTGTTCATACTAATGCACAATGTTAAGGAAGGTTGCAAATAGATAATCCAAGACAGGTCTGGTCATGGCATCAACAATTTGGTTTTCCATAGTTTCCATGTCTAATAATCATCTATTTGGTAATAATTATGGTAATGGTGACCACTTATATCTGTATATAACACATATACAGATACATAGAAGACATATTTTGTAGATATGAGAATCTTCGATTCCAGGAGCCTACAAATAAATATTCTTCCCAATAAGCTGCAAGGCCTGGCAAAAAAATATCCAAGGTCAAGTTCTGGATGAGAATCACAATGTGAAGCTGTGAGCTCTGCTGCTGATCCAGCACTGCAGGTTCCCTCCAGGAACTTGTCCGGACTTCTCCTACAAGCGATCTCCAGAAATGCAGAAATTCTACATTTTGGAAAGCAAACTAGCTTGGTGATTAAAGACCATGCAATGTGATAACTTCTTTATGTGGAACTCTCAAGGCAATTCTGGTGCCAGAGAATTTACCATTTGGCAGGACTCTATGACCAAGTTTTGGTAGTAAAAAGTAATATTGTAAATGTTTCAACAAACATAAAATATATTAAAAACATATATTCTCTTTCCATTTTAGCCTCCCATAGGATATTAATAAAACCATTCTGCTTATGAGCATTAACACTAATTGTTTAAAATATTTATAACTAGGAGTGTTAGCTAGCCAACCGGTCAATTTTTTCCCTGTTCTTCTTGATTCCCAAACCTCCCAAGAGGGACATCACAGTGGATACTGACACTAAGCCTGGGCAAATCATGTGTTGCAACCCTGCACCTCTTCTAATTCTTGCAAAAGGACATTTTGTGATAGGAGGCTGGCATATTATGCAGCTGCAGTAACTTTTTTTTTTAAGTTGCCAAAGAGATTTCACTCATCCTACGGTTAAGTATGAATTGGGCAGGTGGAAAAGGAATAATATAAAATAAGAGAGAGAGAGAGAGAGAGAGAGAGAGAGAGAGACTGACTTTTGTGTGCATTTATGTGTGATTTAGTTCTTTAGTTCTACTGCAGGGATGTCAAACTCAAGGCCCACGGGCCAGATCCGCCCTGTGGTGTGCTTGGATCTGGCCCACGGAACTGCCTTGGAAACAGTGAATGGTGCCTCTGCCAGTGAAGAGTGTGGCCCTCGTAAGCTCCATTTTTGCTGGCAGAGCACTCAGGCCACCACCTCAGGTCACCAACACGAGTGATATTGAGCTGGCCACTCCCATCGTGGCCATGCCCACTCAGCCTCCCAAGTTCAAACACATCCCTGATGCAGCCCTCAGGTAAATCAAGTGTAACACTCTTGTTCTACTGCAAACGAGAGAAGGCAGGAGAAGAGAAGGTGTTAGCTGAAACCTGATGTTGCCCGATTCATATATCATCCAAAGTGTATCTTGGTACATCTTGTAAGGCCAGCACCAGACATCTATCTGCATGAGTAAAGGAAGTTCTTTCCATTACCTAAGAAATTCTGGGAATTGAATTGAACGCTCTTAAAAGTAGGCAAAGTTGAGAAGCATTGCTTATGCAAAACCTATACAGGAATTCAACTTCTGGATTCTCCTCCATTCCTGAAGGTAGAAATGGCAGGGACAGGCTGGTGGTAGAAGTGTTGTTTTCCAACATAGAAAAACAACTAGCTTGAGAGAGTTAAATCATGGCTTCTATTGATAAAGGCAATCTCCATGATCTCTTATATGTTTACACATTTCAGAATGATTTTATCATGAAAGTGGTTTAAATACTACTAGCTCTTTTAAGAAGGTGGAGAGCCAGGTTTTTAATGTGGAATACGGTTAAGATATTTGCCAAACAATGAATACTTTAAGTAATGGGAAGGAGGAGAAAATATTCATTTAATTAGATTGAGCTTTGTTCATCGGCGAAGACTAGTCATGCATAAAAACCAAGCAGAGAAAAACTGAGAAATAATATTAGGTGTATATGCAGGTAAATGGTGATTATAGAGAAAATTTTCTCCCAAGGCTGAAGCCAGCTGTAAATAGAGCACAAAGGAGGTTTAAAAGACAAACTTTCAGTGTCATCCATAATCACCATTCATGCCAGGACTACTTTCTTAAAGCTGTTTCTCAGGTCTTGAAATTTACAGCAGCGCACTTCTTATTACAGGATACATTATGCAGAAACTCTCTGCTATATGATGGGACATGGCAACCCTGCTGTGAGAATGCCGATCAGCACTTCTTTTAAGGCCTTTTCTCAATTGTCAGCAAAGTATTTTTTTTAAGGTTAAAAGGTGTAAAATTATTCTGAAATGCTTTTCTGACCTGTCGTCTTTCACACTTTAAAAAGCCAGAGTTCATTTTTCTTCTACCTAATTTTTTTTGTTGTTATTGATAATGGAGATATAAGAATAAGCCTTGGAAGCAGCAATAAATGACATTAGAAAAATAAATTCGCCTTCTGTTTCATTACATATCAAAAAAACTCTTCATAAAATGTCTATAGATAGGTCTATCTGATGGACCCGAGACTAATTTTAAGTGCAGGAATATTTCAACTTTTTTGCCCTTTTACTGGTTTTATTCTGTTTTGAAATGCTATTAATGGCAAAAGATTACTTTATAAACACTAATCTATATTTCATTATACGATCTAATGACACACTACACAAAGTAGTAGTCAAATTATTTTTTTAAAAAAACTACCATATTGGAGGTATAATTTTCAAAAACTACCATCATGGAGGGATAATATAAACTACTATTCTAAAAACATTGCCTGCAGTTTGATGGGGTGCAATGGCTCAGTGGTTAAGACCTGGAGCCTGGGTTTGAGACCCGAGTGCAGTACGACAGGTTGAGCTCTCATTACTTGCCTCCTGCCAATCTAGCAGTTTGAAAACATGCAAATGCCAATACATAAATAAGTACCACTTCAGTGGGAAACAATAGTGTTTCGGTCATACTGGCCACATGACCACAGAAGTGTCTTCAGACAACACTGGCTCCCTTTGCTAAGAAAGAGATAAGCATCACCTCCTAGAGTTGGACATGATTAGACAGGGGAAACCTTTATCTTTAGATAATATTTTTCTCTAAACATATTTTTTTTCAAGTTGCTTAATTTTAATTATCCAGGCTGCATAATCATCAGAAGTGAATAATTCTAAAATTTTACTTCTAAATCCAAGAAGTAAAATTGTCTGTGATTTAAGATTTTCATTTGTGATTATTTATACTCCAGTACAGGGCCAAATTTTTTTGAAAGTCCTTTCAGGTTATATTTCACAAGATATTTTGTATGGCTGGGCAGTACTGTAGATTTTATTCCAAAAAGATGTTTCAGGGTCATGAATGTTACATCAGATTACAAGATTTAAAGCAGCCACACTTTCCCCCAACAGAATAGTCCCAGGAAAAGATGCAGCTGCTTTAAA
The DNA here is from genome assembly GCA_032468195.1 of Cerberus rynchops. NCBI lineage: Eukaryota > Metazoa > Chordata > Lepidosauria > Squamata > Homalopsidae > Cerberus > Cerberus rynchops. The sequence goes on from JANHFJ010003419.1 coordinate 7,163, forward strand.
GAGTTGCAGACAATTGCTATATACTTGTTCTTATATGGCTTGAAGCATCTTGATAGAAATGAATTTGGAGTATTCCCTGGTGCCAGTATTTTAGGGAATTATATAATCAGGCTTAACTAAATCAAAACAATATTGTAATAATGGCAGGTAATAATTTATTATAAAGATATATGTCAGGGATTAGAGTCCCATTACTACATTACTAGCCTGTGCAAGAGCGGAAAACTGGGTTGGGTGGAGGGAAAGAAAAATAATATTGAAATAAAAAGTCACATAAATAGCCAAATCAATGTCTTGACAGACAGTTTCCTTATGTTTTGAAAAATCAAAAGAGAAAATTAAAATAAAATAAAATCAGCTGTTTGACTGATGTGAATAGTTTCAGAAAAGATGGCCTGCGAAAGAAAACAATGCCACGTTACTGCACATTTCCCAGAGAGTACAAAAAGGAAGATGCTAATTAGTCAGTTCTATAATCCAGTCTTAAATTGCAAGACACACTGTGCCCATTTGACGCTTCAGAGATAAGTGGAGTAGATTTGCTCTCTTCCCCTGGTTCCAACAGCTTCTTGCATATCTCTAAAATCTACTCTGGGCAATTATGAGGTTCTGTAGGGTAGATTTTGATAGTGCCAGTTTTGCTGACAGGAACAGTTTTATCATCAGCAACGTTGCTGAGTACCATTCTATGTAAGCAGGAGCTCTCTACTTAGCTGGCTTACTCTATTATATAGTTTTAAATTATTTAATTTGCATAGTTTTAATACGTTAATTACTTTTCCATTTATTTTTTTATAATCTGTAAGCCATCCAGAATCACTTTATAAGGGAGATGGGCGGCATAAAATTTTAATAAAAACAAATAAATAAAATACTATCAGTCCCTGCAGAGGAAAAAGATCTGTAGACACCAGAAAGAGCTATTTAATACTATAAACAGTTTCCAATACTACCTTCTACAAATCTTTTTATACCATTTCTGAAAGATACCCTTTATAGAAATAATGTGATATATTTCCATTTTTCTCATCAGTGGGAAAGAAAGAAGTTGCATCAGGATTATCAGAAGACAAGGGGGCAAATTGTCTTTGATAATTTACCTTTCGGAGGGTGGAAAATATGGTTCTTGTTGGGGTTGTAACTCAGCTTCCTGACCTGTTGAGGGCTTAAAACAGTCTTGGATGTTGCAGTGGGATTTAGAAATGGGAAGAGAAGCCTTTCATCTTAAAACTATTCAAACTTTCCCCAAAACAAAACCTGTTTAACCACCTTGGCCACTTCCCCATTGGTTTTAGAAGTCCAGTCTTAGTGCTTTAGAGCAGGCATGTCAAACTTAGAGTCCCCCAAGGGCCATGTTATCACATTTGAGTTATGATGAGGGCCGCACTCTTCAATTGGGCCGCAGTGGCTGGGCTCGCCCTTGGCAGCTCGGAGGGCAACCCATCTTGCTCTTGGGCAACAGGACAATGGTGGCAGCATGGGTCAGGTTACAAGCACCAGCCTTGCCTGACTGGCTCCTCTGACCAGGCTAAGGAGGAGTTGCTGTCATTACAGAGAAGAGGCGTTTCTCTTGCAACTTGCCCAGAGAGCCTTGGAATCTTTTTTGCTTATTTGTTACATGTCTAGACTGTCTTTTCAACAGTGAACTCAGGACAGCATGAAGGGTTCTCCTTACTGTTTACTCACTTTTATTTATTTATCACAATTTTATTTATTGATTTAAAATATTTTACCCCGTCTTTCTGCTCAAGAAGGATCCAAGGTGGAGTATAAAACATCATCTGTGTGGGCTGCAGGTGCACTTGCAATGGGCCACATGCGGCCCCTGGGCCGCATGTATGACATGCCTGCTTTAGAGGTTGCAAATGTGCAGCTGTTTAGCCACTTCTGCCATGCTCAGTCATATAATATAGAATAGGTGCAGGTGCAAATATGCATATATACATTTAGTCACTTTTTGTTTAATTACTGTTCACAATATGATGGTAATCCAAAAATAATCTTTTTATCAATAGCAATAGCAATAGCACTTAGATGTATATACTGCTTCATGGTGCTTTACAGCATTCTGTGGGTGTCAGCATATTGCCCCCAACAATCTGGGTCCTTATTTTACCAACCTCAGAATGATGGAAGACTGAGGCAACCTCGAGTCTATCAGGATCGAACTCCAGGCTGTGGGCAGAGTTTGCGTGCCATACTGTATTCTAACCACTGCACCACCAGGGCTCCTTTCCAACCAATGTGCACATTTATCCAAATTTTCAAGTGCCTGACAATCAAAGCCTTCACTGTGAAACTGATTGACATGTGGTAGCTGTATAAGTATATGGAGCAGGTGTAAACATCTATGACCCTTTTACAACTTGTGGACTTCAATGCAGAATCAGGAATTCTGAGAGTTGAAGTTCACCGGTGATAAAGGAACCATAGATTGCCTACTCCTCCTATGGATGATTGTAATAGCAATAGCATTTAAACATATACCATATTAAGTGGTTTACAGAGTCAGCATATTTTCCCCAACAATATGGGTCCTCATCAGCTAATTAAGCTCACAGAATTGAGCTTGTTAACTTGCAGGTATCACTTTTTAGAGACATACATTCTTATGGAGAACTTTATTTAAATGAGACGGAAGGAACCAGTGATCTTTGCAGCATCTCTCTGTCTGTCTGTCCATCTCTCTGTGTCTCTGTATCAGTCTCTCTTTGTCTCTCTGTCTCTGTCTCTGTCTCTCTCACCTGTTCACTTAGCAGCAATTTTGTTTCTGATTTAAGGAACTGTGGATTGCAGTTGCTAAACAAGGAAGAGGTGTAATGGCATAGGCTGATTTTCTATTAAAAAAGGGATATTATCAATATGCAATGCCTTCGTTGTATGTGCATATTGTATATATATATACATACAATGACAATAAAGTATTCTTCTTGAAAAGAAATCTATAGAGTTTTTCTTTGTTCTCCTTTACTTTTAGCCTTTGTAAAAGGACAGCTATGGTTCACACCACACGGGAAACCTTGGTTTATTTAAATATGATGAATAAAACAGTGTTTCATGCACCATACCATAAGAGTTAAAGGTTTGTAAAAAAAAAAAAAAAAAAGACAGCTGCCATTTTGACGTAGCACTTTGATGGACCAAACTGGAATGTATAACTATGCAAGCTCTGCCCATGAACAGGAAAACAGCTGGAAAATGTGGTGCGACACATTTGTCCCATAATTGCTACCATTGAGCACCTAAGATAAAAATCAGAGCCAGATGAGACCTCAATCTGTGTTTGTGTGTCTGGACAAAGCTATTTGATGGTTTTCTGACAGAATTCTAGTTATTAATAGAGCTACTTATTATTAAACTGTACTTAAGCTAACCATACGGCTAACACAATGTAAGCATTAGAAGTTTTATATATATTGTTATTATAATTTATTTATATAGTTAAATATAAGCAAGAGAGATAGAATGATAAACATTCTGAGTAGTAGTTTTTCAGAATCATGCCTGTTTATAGAATCATGAATTACAATCCATTTAAATTGTCCAGACAGAAATAGGGAAGGTAATATTAATTGAAAATGAAACACATACTTTATAAAAATGTTTGAAGAATAAGCTTGCAAAATGCATTAGTCTGTTAGTTATTGTGTTTGGTATGTGCTAGGCATTGATCATGGGAACCTGGGTTAAAATTCATAACATCTTGTAAAGAAAAATGCCGAAAATGAATTGTTAGAACCAATATCACAAAGTTCAAGAGAAGACCTTGAAATAATTATTATATTCTTGGCAAAATAGTAACAATCCAATTTTGGAAAATTAAACAATAAGAATAACAACAGAAATAACAATATCTTTGAAAGTTGTTTTTGCTACTATAGGGCCTTATATTAATTTTCAATTCTAATTTTTGATTAATAAGTCTTTTCTATGATGGTAAGTCATCCTGTTATGTGAAGGCTTGCTTACCAGGATTTCTAATATGTTTTCAAGCTGAAATTATGTTCAGTTGTGTCACTAAGGATACATTAAACAAATATATTAAATATCTGTTTAATAGAATATATTAAATGAGAAATTGTATCTAATAAGCAGTTCAACTCATCATGCTGCTTAGAGTGAAAATATGGTAAATATGCTGGTTTCAGAGAAAGACCTATTTTCGAGTTGTGCAATATCACAAAGACTTTCCCTTTACGATTGTTGCATTTTTGATAACTATACATTCCCAAGGCTGTATTAGCCACTTGGAGCAATATTAAACCATTTAATTTATTTTTATGTTATTGAGAAAATTTATATGGATGTTATTTCACATAAATATTATGGGTGACTAATAAGCAAAAACAGTATTGCAATAAAACATCTATAAACAAACAAAGAGCGCAATTAAAATAATCAAAACACAACACTAAGACATCACATAATACCTTACAAACCAGAGGAAACGTATGTTGGGCTTATCTAACATTTTGGCCCATGCCAGCAAGAAAATCAAATCTTTGCAGTCTTCTAGAATGCCAAGGGGATTCAGGCCTTCCAGACTTCGGAGCAGTGTTTCTGGCAACTTTAAAATGTTTGGACTTCAACTCCCAGAGAGTTGAAGTTCAAACATCTTAAAGTCTCCAAGATTGAGAAGATTGAGAAACACTGTTTTGGAGGGAAACTGTTCCTTAGGGTAACCAATATACAATGCTTTGGACTTACAAATTTTCTAGGGAAGGAATGACGGGAAGGGAAGGGAAGGAAGGAATGGAAATAAAAATAGTGAAATTGAAATTTGTACAGTATATCTTAAAATTAAATATAATTAAAAAACCAATACTACTATATATTATTATGCAGATAGTTGTGAGATTTGCTTTCACAATATTGGTATTATTTAAAAAAAAATAAAAAGTGAGTCATAGCTCCAGATAATACTTTTAGAACTGTAAGCATCTGCATTACTACTGCAGTGAGAACCTGTGAAAATTAACATGCTTGCCAAAGACCAATAATAATTTAAACATAGCTGGTTCACTCCTCTTGCTCTATATAAACCTCTTTGCATTTTTTAAAAAAATAAATCTGGACATTCAATCTAAATATGCAGTTAGTACTGAATCCTAGAACCAACCCTCTATTATAAAATTTTAACATGACAAAGTGTCTCTCACAAGCTTTGGATTCTGTGTTTTTTTATGAAAGGACAACATTTCCTGTTCAATTACTATAAGTTTTGCCACCAAATAGTCTTGTTTCTGTGCAACTTTGACCTGAATGCCTTAGTCAATGTTCTAGTCAGGAACAAGCACTTTAGCATGGTTATTCTACTGCAATTAAAAGACCCCAAGAAGTTCAGAATATTTAGAAATACGATTTCAGAAATTTCCAAACACAAATATTCCAGAAATTTGAAGACAGTTTAAAGTGCCTTTAAATCATGTCAATTTACTAGTAGCACTGGTAGATCCTCCCATAGAATTGCACTGATGATCTTTCATTGACGTCCTACACTTTCATACAATTCAATTAACTGTGCAATGTACCTATAGATGTTAAGAATCCTGCTCTTTCCTCTGTGGATTGTTCAATTAGGATTTTTTTTTTAAGTCATAAGACAAATTCATATTTCATCTTCTGAAACTGCCGAAGGCCTTAAAGTGGCACACTAAGTGTTGAAGTCTTCTCCAATGACATGCTGGAAACCTGAAATACAGTATTGAAAAATATTTGGCTTCTTGTCTATTTTAAAACATTTGGTGATAGCATGTTATCTCCTCATCAAACCTGTCTCCTTCCAAAACAGTAATGCCTAACATTATTGGAGTTTATAATTACCTTCCATTTTTCACTTGGAGTGTACAAAAAATATTCACATTCTGCTTGTCAAATTCAATAAACCATCAAATTCAGAAGCAAACTATATACAACACTGTTAATTGTATAGATGAGGTTGATGTATGAAGGGGTGTTATCTAGGCATCTTTTCTAGTGCTTCATCTCCCTTAGCTCCCCAGAGAACCAGGGGCCCAACTGGGATCGATGCCAGGTCAGAGGCCGCAAGGGCACGACCCGATCAAGAGCCCCGGCCGCCACCCTCTCCCAGATGGCCACCAGGTCTTTAACTGGGTCATATGTAAGTGCCTCGGGAAATGGCCCAAGCTCCATCAGGAACCTTTCGGGATCCATCAGGTGCCTGGGGCGGAACCATTTAATCGACTCTGCCTCCCTACGATGGGGGCGCGTGGATCAGAAGTCCAGCCTAAGGAGTGAATGATCCGACCATGACAAGGGTTCAATTAAAATATCCCCTAACCCAAGATTATTCTGCCACTGCTCTGAGACAAAAACTAAATCCAGGATGTGACCTCCCATGTGAGTGGGGTCCTGAATTAATTGGGTCAGGCTAATGGTTGTCATGGAAGCCATGAACTCCTGAGCCACCCCCGAGGCCACGCCGGCCGAAGGAAGGTTAAAGTCCCCCATAACCA
>JANHFJ010003419.1:38054-52331 GCA_032468195.1 Cerberus rynchops
TGTATTTTAATTCTATCCTTTCTAGAGATACCTGTATGAGATGGGTGATCATATGAATTATATAAACAAAAACAAAACAAACCATGAAGGTAGTACTGTAGCTTTGTCCTGATTATAAAACACAATCCTTGGATAAGCTCCCCGAGCCCCTTATTTATTGCCATTTCAGCAGCAAGTAAGATAATTCCCCCCCCCAAGTAGTTTGTGTGCTAATTGATGTTGGGAATTTTATATTAACACTTGAGTAACTTTGCTTTTGGTGTGTATTTAGAAACGGTATTTCTGGTTGTCATTTTTTTAATAAGGGATTTTTACTTCAAATGTAAAGATACGAAGTTTTGAAATAAATGTGTTTTTGTCTGGGGTGGAAAAATGAAGAATTATAGAAGTAAGAGAAGTTCTTGTCCTTTTTAATTTGAAGAGTGACCATTATCTTGACTTTTTTGTTTGTGTCCTACATGCACCTGCTGATTTGATGAAAATAATCTCCATTCTTATCTGGCCTGTGGTAGCTTCTGGTTAATGAGTGATCCTTCTGTGAATATCAGTGGAAAAAAAATCTATTGCATAAAATCTATTGGTTTTACTGGAAGGCAGTTAAAATGTCAGAGCAACTGCTTTTAAGGTGAGGAAGGCAACACAACTTCTTGTGGCACAAGGACTTTGTTATGCGCGCTGGTCTTTTGGAAAAAGGATACTGTATAAAAATTTATATTTCTGGTTAATTAAAACTCCAACATTAGTAAAATAAAGCCTTGAGTGGTATGAGGAGAGCTCTATGGATTAACCTCTATTCCAAAATCCTATTAGAAAACAAGTTAAAAAGTTCCATAAATTAGTTATTTGATTTACTTACAGTATTTGCCATTTTATAAAAAATATTAATGTGGGGAGGTGGAAGTTATTAAACATGCAAATATTATGGAAGATCTCTTTTAAAAACATTTTAAACCCTCCCCAAAAAAGACTCTTTCTCCACATTAGTCAGCTGCTTTATTTCCTCTCTTTCTACAATTTTCAATTTAAATCCTCCTATGTAATAATAATAAAAAGATCTTTATTGGCTCCAATTAGCAGGCATGGTGGCCCATTTCATACATTTAAGAACCATTTTGGTTCATGTCCGCCATCAAGTGAACATTTTTGAGTCATTTTATCTACAGGTCTGGCCCCTGTACCTCATTAGCAATGTGGCAAACATTTTCCATCCATGGGTGTTTTCTTAATGAGTTCTATTATATCCCTCTGATGTGAGATTATCACAATTTGAAGGCAGCAGATGATTAAACAAGTAGGCAGCAACAGCCATGATGATTGTCAAGATACATTCATTCATCAAAAGGAAAAGTTTCAAATGCAAACCATTTCTCCATGTTTACAAAATAAATGAGACAGTGTGGCTAATTGCAGGAATCCAGTGCATGAACTTCAGTCATTCTGATTCGCTGGACTCCCTTTAGATTTTGTGTGGTGTGCTATATGAAAGATTTATTATTTCTTTCTGTATGCGGAAACTGCCTTTGGATTCTGAGCAAACCTGGAAGTAAAAGCATTTTTAAAAGCCTTCCACAAGTCTTTTTTCTTCCTTTAAGTATCCCAGAAAGGCTGAAAAATCCATGAATGTGTGGATGTGTCAGTGCTTATAGCTCAACTAGACAGCTGTACACAGAGGGCTGATTCATGAAACAATCGGCCACGGCTGCTTTTGTATTTAAAAGAATCTGATGGATGCCTGTTATGTCAAGGGAACAGAGTATTTTCTGTGAAGTATAGGAAAGGCAAAGATTTTGACTGGTTCTACTCTGCAGCTGCAAAGGGCAGAGCTTAAACTATAGCTCTCATGCTAGGGAGAGGAGCTCAAAAGAGCTTTGTCTTCCAACCCTATCATTAGGCAATAAAATAGCCATCTCAAATGATTGATTTTGGCTCTCATGAAATGATAGAAAATTAGTAGTTAAGTTGTTGCGGTAATTGTCAACTATTTTATGGTTATGATTATGATAATCACTATACAATTTCTGGTCAAGGAAAGAGGTTCTTTTGTTATTTTTGTGTGTGTCAGAGGTCAAAATAATTTGACTGATCTTTATGTCTATGAACCCTGGGGGATATCACATCCAGCGTTTTGAATCCAACTTTCTCTTTTCTCTCTTCACCTCCATCTTTACCCTTAAATATGTTGGATGACATGCCAAACACAAATTGAGAGGGACTGTTTTTTTAAAACTTGGATAGGTGGATCTGTGGATAATGCTGAGTTAAAACAACAGTCCTTCCCAACTTCAGTGGAGGCATATAAAACATAATGTTATTGTCATCCCTGAGTACAACCATGGTAATTTGGGATTCTCAAGAGCCCAGGAAACAATTGGTTCATCAACTCTTTTAAGACTCATCTTAAAGTGGTTAACTTAAATTCAATACAAAATTAAAATCTCTCTGAAGAGATCATTATCACTTTCCAATTAATTGAGAAAATCACTTCGTATTTGGTACCTAATGGGATGCATCTTGCAGGTACGGAGAGAGCTGGATAAGAACAGTAAGAAAGAAGTTTTTTTTTAAAAAAGTTTCATTTTTAATATGTGTTTGCTATTCCAAATATATGAGGAAAGGATGAACAGGGGGAAGAGGAAGCAGGAGACCATGAAGGTTGTGGATGAAAGGAGTTGATGAGATCCTGAAAAAAAAAGGTAGGATTTTTTTTAACAAAAGGTATTGTATGAAGTTGTCTCATTTATTTTTCTTGCTATAACCATATGATGCTCACTGTATATCAACCTATGACCACAGGTCCTCACAGTTGAGCCCCAAATTTCTGTTATTATTAGTTAAGTGAGTTTTGTCCTATTTTACAATCTTTTCTGCCACAGTTAACTAAATCACTGCATTTGTTAAGTTAGTAATATGGTTATAAAATGAATCTGGTTTCTACATTGACTTTTGCTTGTCAGAAGTAGCAAAAGGAGATCACATGACTCCAGGATATTGCAACTGTCATGAATATGAACCAGTTGTCAAGCATCTGAATTTTGATCACATGACCATGGGGATGCTGCAACTGTCAAGTATGAAAAATGGTCATAAATCACTTTTTTTCAGTCCCATTGTAACTTCAAGCAGTCACTAAGCAAATATTTTAGAACTATTTGTACCTGATAAACCTAAAAAATAGGCCTCAGAAAAAGAAGTATCTTTAGTCTCCTTGGTATAAATGTAGAATGCTTTATTAATTATGAGTTTCATGTGGCATTTCTTTTCCATATAGAGTGCAAATATCCCCTGTTTTCATCCATTGATCCTCACACTTCCCCTCATTTTCATTTTGTGGTTACTTTCCTTGAGAGCCTCTATAGTTATTCTATTTAGCCTAGTATTTGGGGATATAACATATTTCATTCATAATGGGCTCCCAACTGTAACTCTAGTTCTGAAAGGCATTCCCTCATCATTGCAAAGCATCATTGCAACTTCTCCCCTGGTCTTAATCTTCAGGGTTTATTGAAATTCTGCAGAATCTAGCAAGATAGCATAATTTTACTCATGGCTATGTGTGTAACCATATTCGTGTCCAGGCGGCCCTAGGTCTTAATGGAGGTTGGCAGACATCTGACAGAAAATGAAGGAGGAAAGAAAAGAGAAATCACTAGAAACAATATGGCTAGCAAGTTTTCTTTCATTGGAGAGAAGCCACTATATAGTGGAATTTGGTTAGGGTACTTTTTGTAGCAATTCTCAGCTTCTGAGAACTGCCTTGATAGTTAATGACCAGAAATAGCCATGACTCAGGCTTTCGTCTAGAATCGGGCTTGAAGAGGAGATATCCAAATAACCTTTTGCCCATTTTATTCCTCAGTCTATAAAGCACAGTTGGAGTGCTGTGAGTAGCAGCCAGCAGGGTTAGTAATCCTCAGACTTCTACTGCGTGTGACACACACTTAATTGAGAGCTGTTGGTGACATTTGGATGTGGTTGTTTTCCTGAAAAGAACAAAGGCAAGGGGAGGCTGCTATCAATGTTTCTCTGCAGATTTTCACAGCTACCTCAGCCAGCCACACTCTGCTTGCTGCCAATAAACAGCAGAGGCTAATGCAATTACGGCTTTCCTCCCCATTAGTGTTTAGTGCCATCCATTTAGTGCAAAAGGCAGATTGCAGCAGTAGGAGTTATCAGGGAAGAGGTCAAGTCTAAAACAGAAAATATTACTATCCTTTGTTAGCAGGCTAAAGATTCCTCCCTTCAATAGTGGAGCTGCATTGCTGTGGCAGACCTAGGGTTCATGCAGATTGCACAGAGGTGACACCCTCATATCACAGATGTGATTTATACACCAGGGCTTCCTCTCTCCATGCAGTCCTAGTGAATGAGTGGATTCTTTGGGTAAAGGGATAAAATGTCCTGTGGTTTTTGTCAATGCTCTGTAGTCATAGCATGAAGGTTGCTTCAAACAGATAACCATATATGTAAAGTAGCTCACAAAGCTTATGTAAAGATAATATAAATAATATAAAGAATCCCAAGGGTGCTTTTTCAAAGAGTCAAGTGGACTTTCTGGTTTTTCTATGAAGACGTTTTGCTTCTCATCCAAGAAGATTCTTCAGCTTCAAATAATAGAAAGGATCTTTCATCAATTCTCAGCTTCTGAGAACAGTGCTGCGTATTGGCAGGCTCTTTAAAATATTGTAGTAGGGCCACAAAAAACTTCAGCCACCCATGTTAGTCTAAGAGAGTTTGCATCATCTGTTATACTGAGGTTTTAAAAGATTATATTTCATTACAAGCACCAGTAAGATTAATTCTGAATATCTGGTATTATTTAAGCCAGGCATGTCAAACTCAAAGTCCACTGAGGGCCATATTGACACATTTGAGTTATGATGAGGGGCGCACTCTCTTCAATTGGGTCACAGCGGCTGGGCTCGCCCTTGGAAGCTCTTGGGACGGCGGGACAAGCAGAAAACACACACCGGTAGTGGCAGCGCGGGTCAGGTTACAAGCGCCGGCCTTGGCCGACTGGCTCCTCTGACCAGGCTAAGGAGGAGTTGCTGTCACTCCAGGGAAGAGGCGTTTCTCTTGCAACTTGCCCGGGGAGCCTCGGAAGCTTTTTTGCTTATTTGTTACGTCTGTGTCTAGACTGCCTTTTCAACAGTGAATTCAGGACAGCATGTAGGGTTCTCCTTCCTGTTTACTCACTTACTTAATTGTATTTATTGATTTAAAATATTTTACCCTGCCTTTCTGCTCAAGAAGGATCTAAGGTGGCATATAAAACATTGTCTGTGCGGACTGCAGGTGCACTTGCAATGGGCTGCATGCGGCCACCGGGGCACATGTTTGACATGCCTGATTTAAGCAACCTGTCACTTGAGAAGGACAGAGTTAAGACTGATTTTGGTTTATTCTTCTTTGCTTCCCTGATGATATTTTGCTTTATGGAGCACTTTATGCAAAATATTACCTACAAAGGTTCCATCCATTAAACTTGAACTCTATGTCTGTTCTTGGCAGTATTCATTGTGGGTACAGGAGCAAAGAAACTCATTAACCTAAGCATCAGGAATTGACTTTTTTTTCTATCACATTTTCATACCACATCTTGAAGGAGAAAGGGCATGAAATGTGTCAAAGCTGAAGGAAAGGTAAAATAAAAGGGCAGAAATGATCATGAAAGGAAGTTAGCCCAAAAGATTAGATTAGAATAACAATTAAATAAAGTGCAACCTGAATGCATACACAGTTTTGAATTTTTTTAAAAAAAATCTTCTTTCCATTTCAAATAATATAATATTTTCTTTCTCATGAGAGGATTTATTCAGCTGCATGCTGGACAAAATTACAAAAATATATTTATGTAGCAAGTCATACTTCCTTCTCTCTGAATTCTCTTTCAGCATGTGAATTTGAAAAGAGCCCTGCTTAGCTAAGACTACACAAGAAAGGTCAGGTTATAGATACCAGTGAGGCTGTCTCATCTCAATTGTGAGTCTAACAAGTGATATTTTTCCTTTAAAACTTTCACATGTAATTTTACTTTTCTCAGTATAAACCCTCACCACATCTTATGGTGTGATGCTAATGATGATGAGGAATAGTGCTGTACGATCACTTACAGTAAACTATGACTTGATGACACATAATCAATCAAACATAATCAATGATAAGAAGAGATGGTGTGGTTTTTAAGTTGTTTGAACCAGAAGCACTTCACTGCCAGCTCTTTCCTTTGCCTTATGATCTTGAAGCTAATCCATATTCAGTAGAGGTGCTCTGCATATTCTGACCTCTTGACTCCAGATACTGTTAAAAGCCCTGCTCTTCATTTTACTAACTTCAAGGGGACTAGCTGACTCTGAAGACTTCCTGTTTGTTAAAAATTGTCCATCATTCTGAAATGGACTCACATTGGATTTTAGAATATAATCCCATACAATATTACACCAGAGTAATTTCCATTGAATTGAATACAATGTAGTTATCAGCAGACTGATAGGATCTAACACAGTGTTTCTCAACCTCAGCTCCTGGAAGAGAGGTGGACTTCAATTCCCAGAATTCCCCACCAGCAGAGCTGAAGGGGCTGAAGCTGAGAAACACTGATCTAACATTATTTCCAGGATGCACCTGCTTAGCTTCTGTGGGAGACAGAATGTTGAACTAAAAGATTACATGGCTTCTTATGCTGCAGTACTACTACATTTCCCATGAGAATAATGAAAACATTCACAGAGTCTTTTAAAATTGTCAATCTCCTATTTATCAGGTTCTTAAACCCAACACTCAAGAAATAAACAACTGCTGAGAATCAGGTCCTGACAAATTCCTTTTAGGCTAAACCTCAGAGAACCCTAATTGTTTTTAATTGTTGGTAAGTATTATACAGAAAGTTCTGGTGAGAAGACAGAGTGACTTAATGGCTTCAGAGTGAACTGTTGTTTCAAATCAACAAATCATTATTTTCACAGCAAGCCAGGACTGATTGACTTATCGACTCTCTGTTCTGCTTCTCTTTTTTCCTTTGCTGCTGGCTCCAATTGATGCTCTTTGGAGGGAAGATGTTGTTCCCTAAATCCTTCATTTGTAGAGTTCCACAGGTTCCATTTTCTCCTGTTATTCAACATACAAATAATACTGCTACAACAGACTATCTGCTGGTTTGGGTTCATAGTATGCTTCAGCACCAGGCCAGCTGAGTAAGGCTGTTGAATATTTCTGCATCCCTGGATGCTGCATGGACCTGGATGTGGAAAGACCACACTAGTTCAATCTTACCAAGACCAAATGACTGGGGATATTAGAGGCATCAATTAGAGCTATATTCTTGGATGGGGTTGTGTTTCCCTATTCAATAGTGATACAGAATATCAGGGTCTTCTTGGGCTCACAGATCCTGCTCAATGACATGGCAAGTGGTAGCTACAACCAAGAAAAACTTTGCAAAGTTTCATCCAGTGTGCAATTTGAGCCTCTCCTGGATCAGAAGGACCTTCAGACTGTTACTCATGCCCTACAGTAGTTTCTTCACACTTTGACTTCAGCAATGTGCTCTAGACAAGCTCCATGAAGACCACTCAGAAGCTTCATCTTGTCCAGAATCTAACAGTGGGCAGCAATATTTATTTGTTGATATTCACAAATGACGACTTTGCTGTATGAGATGCACTGGTTGATTCAAGATGCTGGCTATAACCTACAAAGCCTTATATTTAAGATTAGCAAACATATGAACAGGCAAAAGAGGATATGAACCATAAGACAGGAGGTTAAATGAGGACATACTGTTTAATATTTATATTTACATTCATCAGAGAGGAAGAAATTACAGGTGAGTAAACAGGCACCCAATAGGAAATAAACATTGAGAAGAATTGACTAACAATGACTGTTTGCTTAGCATCTCATGAATGTGAGCTGTTGCCAGTGAGGAAGCAAAAGTCTTCTGGAATTATATTCTTTCTAAGATCTAGGTGGCTTCTACCCTAATAATATTCCAAAAGGACGTAAAGGTCTTGCTATTCTTCCAGGCCTTGGGCTAGGATGGATGGAATCTCTTGTGGAATGATTTTTTTTCATTTATTGGCCAGATCACCATATGTTCTTTATTGTTTTATTATTTTCATTTGCTTCTCATTATTCATATTATTTTCATTGTTTGTTATATTGTGAGTTGTCCATAGACATCTGGAGTTGAGTGGTACCTAAAATAAATAAAACAAATTGGAAAATTGCATTATATGCAACCAGTGGTGGAATTCAAATAATTTAACATAGGTTCTGTGGGTGGCTAAGTGGGTGTAGCTAAGTGGGTGTGGCTAGGTGTTCATAGCTAGGTGGTCATGTGATTGGGTGGGTATGGCCAACTCGACATTTTATGTGTGTGTGTGTGTGTGTGTGTGTGTGTGTGTGTCTGTAGGTCTAGGTGTGTTTGAGTCTTTTCCCATGTAAGATTAAGAGTATCCTGGCGACATTTCGGCGAGGTCCCACTCACCATCCTCAGGTTGGTGCTTTCTGCTTCATGCCAGAAAAGACCCAAACACACCTAGACCTACATACCTGTACCTGTGAAAACCTACGAACACACACACACACACACACACACACACACACGCGCGCGCACACACACGCACATATATATAGTATATAAGTTATATGTTAGTAACTTGAAAACAATGCAATATTACTATGTATCTCAATATATTATATATACTTATATATCTATTACATCTTCATTTCATTAAAACATTGACATAATACTCCATGATATTCTGTTTAGCTACATGTGGGCTGGATGACATGAAAAGTCAATGAGTTGGAGGGAGTACAGTTGACACAAATCTTTCAACATCTTAATTAATTATTTAATTAATTAATTAAGTTCTTCACAAGTTTTTAATTTAAAAATCAGATTTACAGCTCAAAGTTGAGATGAAAGTTTGAAGAGGTGGTCAATCTAACAGTCAGAAGTTGTTGATGTGAGGTTAACATGTATCACTTGTTAACTTACACATGTGTCACTTATACACATTTGTCCATTCCAAAAGGCATAACACTAAGTTTGACTTCTTTACTGCTATTTAAGAATCAGTGGGATTACATAAAATATCTTAACAGTAATGCCAGCTCTATCTTTTGGTGACTTATGTCATAATATAGTCTGATCATATTATGGTATATACATATTCATTATCTTTATGTATATACTGTAGGTACATCCAATCCGATGAGTTTGCTGCAATACTCTGAGAATAACACACTCTTCTCAATGTTCTATTTTCAAGAGAAGAAATAGTCCTCTTCCCTCACAGAGGAAAGAGATAGCTTGGAAAAAAGTTGACAAAGACCTCATTCTTGATAGTTTAAGAAAAGTGTAAATGTGTTATATTAAAAGATGGATAAGTCATACTCATATGACTATAAAATAGGAGAGGTAGCTCAAAAGCTGTTAGCATTAATGAAGCTAAAATAATATTTATGGAAATATGATGCAAGGAATAGCAGGCCTATGCTAAATTGAGTCTTCTTCTTAATTTCCTTTTTTACCACTTTACAATTTCGATGGAAATTGAGTGCTTTGAATAAATAATAATTTTTGAATCTTTGGGTGCAGCATCTACCTGTTTTATTTTTCAACAAATAATTTGACAAACAAGTGAGGAAAAAGTCTAGTGTGGAAAGGCCAGTACCTGAACATTTAGTGCCTGCAACACAGATGATGGAGTGTAATACTGAACTGTGAAATATTCCTTATTTTGTAAGTATACACAATTTTTACAGTTATAAGATGAAGCAGTTTTTGTACAACAAACATACTTTTTATGTTGAAAATCATATCCTGGTCTCTCCCACAGTATATTTTCTAGGGTCTATTTTTAAGCACTTTTTCAAAATGGTACTTTGAAAAGTCGATACAGATTTGAAAGTTGATCTCACTGATATAAGCTGTCTACGTTCACAGGGTCTAAAGAATATAACCTTTATAGCTGAAGAAATTCTGCATTTGAATCCAGCTTCCCTTCATTTCATGGTATTATTCATTTGGCCCAGATATTATTGGTAGAAGTGTGAATTGTTTTGATGACAGCTGTCTGATTTTTTATACATTGTTACACAAGCCCCTTTCTGGATCAGGGCGCTCTTTGCACAGTCACTTCTGCCCTTGTAACCTCCCGTCTGGATTATGCCAATGCTCTCTACATGGGGCTCCCCTTGAAGAGCATCCGGAGGCTGCAGCTGGTGCAGAATGCGGCCGTGCGGGCAATTATGGAAGCTTCTTGGAGTTCCCATGTTACACCTCTCCTCTCCTCTCTTTCACCTGTCTTGAGATATTGCCCCATTCACTATCCAGGCTTTTTTATCACTCTGATTCGTAATTTTTAGAATGGGATGTTATGTGACAGGTGCTTGTCACATTCTAAAGCCCAGAAAAATTCTAAATTCTAAAGCTCAGAACGTTTTAGATTCTTAACTGTTTATTAGTTTATTTTCTGACCCCACCAATTCTTCCTTATAGGCAAATAGTATTTCTTGCAGAGCTTTGAATCACCTTTATTGTTACTTTGTCATCAGGGTGGAGTCCGACCGGTTTTGCTACCGGTTCGGTGCATGTGCATGCGCGCCAACCAAGCTGCAGCGCAGCTCTTTAAAGCTCATTTACAGGCATCAAGGCAGCCAGGATTATTAGGAAGGCTACAGAGGTGTGCCAAACAGCTGATTAAGGTAAGAAAAAAAAACTCCTATAGGGAAAGAAAAGGGCAGGGCCAAATTCAAATCATCATTACTCATTTGGGTGATGTGATGCGATCCAGCTGCATTTCACCCCTGTTTGTCATGCTATTATTGGTAGAAAGTCTGTGGGATCTTCTTTCAGAAGCTTAACTAGTTGGTCCACTGTTTCTTCAGTTTCTTCACAGAGGTACCATTTGCTATCTGTTGATATCTTCTCAATTCTAGCTTAGTATGAATTTGTCCTTGGATAGCCAAAATTACCCTCTTTCTCTTTCTTCAATTTTCCTTCTGTCAGCCATGATTCTTATCTGTTTCCCTGCTATTTTTTGGTATGTATTGGCCATGTAACACTTTGCTTTGTCAGGTGTCTTTTATTTTTCTTTTGTTCTTTCTTGTAGGTCAGTTTAGTCTCTCCAGTACTTGGTAAGCGTTCATGGTATATTAGCTTCACTATCCTTCAGATATTCATCCAATGCCATTTTTTTTCTTCAACAGTCTGATAATCTGGAAAAATTCAAAATCCATCTATTTTATTTATTTATATTTCATATTTCTAAACAGCCCATCTTCCTCAAAACGATCCTTAATAAGTTAATTTCCTTGATAAGTAGAGTTTGTCAACATTACTGTGTTGACATGGCTTCTAGTTCAGCCTGAGTCCACTTCATTATTCCAGGTGTATATGATTATAATTATCCAGGTATTAATAGTTTTGATGCATTTCAGTTTGGACTTTAAGATTTTCTTCACTTTCTTTGTATATTCACTAGCACATTAGTTTCTGTAAGTTACAATTCACCATATTGTTTATAGGAGAGACATTCTTTGTCTGATGAGACCTAATCTAATATGGTTGAACCTCTGGCATATCTCTCACATTCCCCAGAGAATAAAAGCCCCACAACCACATCAAGGCAGAGTTTCACTGGGCAATTATTATTACTTATATAGATAAATATTAGTTAAATAATTACCATCCATATTTTTGTACAAGCCTATCCAAAACTCCTTAAATCCAAAATGTTCAAATTCTTTCTGTAAAAACTGTAATTCAGTTGAGTCTTCAATTGAAACCAAGGTGCCATCTACAAAACATGAGATTAGTGAAAGCTCGTTAACAGATTCTATCCTCATCTCAACAAAACAGGAGCCATTTCTCAAGGCATGATCAATGATTCATTCCCATCACAAGCAATAATTTCAGGTTTGAATATTTTAAGGAAGTAAATAGTCCTCTGTTTCTAAAACCTATTTGATTTGTATTATATAATATGTTTATGTAATATGTAACACTATCGCAACTTATTCTTTGTGTATAATGATACAGAAATTAAACCTGATAATTAAGCAAACATTCTGCAAAAAAAGAACCTTGCCAATCCAATTCCAATATCATATATACATATTTCTTTAAAGAGAAGGTATTAAAATACTCATTTTTATATTACATGTAGTTTGTAGAGTGTGTATGTCATTAGCTATAGAAACATAACAAAATGATGGCAAACAATAAATGATAAGTAACCAGGCACACACTGTGTTTTTGATGACCAAAATATCTGTCCTGAGTCACTTCCTGAAGCTAAAGAGCAGTTGCTTGAAGTCTCAGCACAGATGCATCATAAAATCATACAGCTGGAAGGTATCTTAACTGTATTTTAAACCAACACATTGCTCAAACAGAAGTCCTTATGCATTCTGGACAAATGAATGTCTAATCTTTTCCTGAAATATTTCAGTGTTGGAGTACCCACAACTTTGGACACAAGCTGTTACATTGGTTAATTACTCTCATTGCCAGGAAATTTCTCCTTAGTTCTTAGATAGGATGTGTCTTTAATGAGATTCCACTTGTTGTTCTCAAACCTTCACATAGTTTGGAGCATGTCACCTTCCTCTTGTCTGCCCCTCAACTACTAGAAGATAGCCTAAACATCACTCCAATCCTTCTCTTTGTTGAGTAGAAATACTTACTGCCCTTAACTGTTCATCAAGACTAATGTTAACTGTTAAAGTTAAGCTTAAAGTTGCATCAAAGTTCTCTTGAGTTTAGGTGAGTACTTTTGAACATACCCAAAAGATAATTCTACCAGAGCAGCTAGTAAGATGAAGCCATTGTCACTTTGCTTTCTGAGCTGTCATGTGCAAATGTCTTCTAGGCGTGTCCAGACATTTTAAAAAGACTTCAAAAGGGCTTTAAGCAACAATACCAATCCTTAATTGACATAGCTGCTATGTGGCTATAAGTTCACATATAATAAATAACTTACTAACCATGTATCATCAAATCAAAAGAAAGTTTTTCATCCTACCAAATCACTAGGGCTTATTTTCTGGGAAACATGATTTCAGAGTGATCAGCCTGGCTGGGTCCCCAAACCCAATGGCATGCACACAAGAGGCAGCAAGTGTACAGAGATGATATCTGGCAGCAGTTACAGCCTGCCGGTCCCTTGGTTGGCAAACTCTGGGGTTTCACAATCCATGTGCCACAGATGAGTTTCCCTCTCCAAGCAGCTGACAGAAGTAGAGGGGGGAATCAGGCAATCTGGATGCACTACATGGGCAACTGGAAAGCTATGTCATTCTGTTGGAATGGGAGAGCAGCCACAGGAGGCTTATATTTGAACACTGGCACCAACAACAGACAGAGGCAGAGGCATGGGGAAGAAGGCAGCAATCCTGACATGCCATGGGGGCCACAGGCAAGCCAAGACACATGAAGATGAGTTTCCCGTGGCCAGCAGCCTATTTCAATCTACCGACTCATGACTTTCCCATAGCCTGCATGACGCATCTGGATGGCCTGCCTTTCCTCTGCATCTCTGCTTCTATCTGTTGCCTGTGTTACTGTGTGAAGATGACCCTTCCACAGCCCCCATCAATCCAGCCCACTGACTTTTAGCTTTCCTTCAGCCTGTGCAGTTTGCCCAGATTACATGCCTCTGTCTCTACCTGCTGCTTGGACAAGTAATCAATTCACTTACACTACACGGGCTACAGCTACTGCCAGACACCAACAGCCCATATGTGTTTGCATCCTCCTGTGCTGGTCACCTGCAACCCCCCTTCACTGGGGCATATTTTGGGATAGGGCTTATATTAGGCTCATGAGTAAGGATCAGGGTAGGGTTTATTTTTTGGGTAGGCATTGTTTTCCTACATTGTTTTCCCATTGTTTTCAGGAAAACACGGTATGTACATTCTATATAATATCTTCCTACATTCTCAACAACTGTTTTTTCAATAGCTTTATAGGGTAGAATATAATACAATAAAAGTTGGGGTTGTTAGCTGAAATTAACACATGTCTGTTTATTCAAAATCACTGTAAAAGTAGACCCAGGCAAGATTTCCCTAAACATAAAAAATTACTGTTATCATTAAATACCCCAAAAGGATACAAACCTATATGAGAACATATCAGGGATGCTTCTGACCAAGATGCCATTAAAGGGTAAATTTTATAGCAATGACCTCTAAAAGGAATCCAAGATATACGACCATTTCTGGAGGTTTGGCATTTTCCTGGCAATTGTGGAATCTCAGTTGGCA